>QRFJ01004820.1:207404-300014 GCA_006176705.1 Cocos nucifera
GAAGGAGGGAGAGGCAGCCTTGGACGTGGAAATCTCTATTGAATTCACTTTCACTTTTGATTAGGGTTGAGCGCAGGGTCTTATTTATAGACCTTCTGTGATCCACTCCTCTTCCTCTCAACCAATCACAACCCTTTGTGAAATCAGATCTAAATCTGATTGGTTGGAAAGAACCCCTGGATTCCTCCTTAGAGGGCGCCTAAAGACCAGTCAAATGGATTCTTAGTAGAACTCTGATTGGATCCAAAAGGGAGGTGGAGTCCTTGTCCAACAAGGACTCCTAGGCGCCTCCTACTTGGCTCACGCACCCTTGCGCGTGCGCCATCTCCTTGCCAGGTTCTGGCAGGGAACAAGCCCCACCAGCCTCCAATAGGTGCATGACATGTGGTCAAAGTCAAAGGTCAATGGTCAATGTTGACCAAGTCAAACGGTAGACTTTTGACCAAAGTCAAAGAACAAGAAATGGGGTAACCAAAATGGCAGGTAAGTCTTACAAATAAGACAACCTATCTGACTTGGACAACCTCCAGTCAGACCATATGAAGGCCTCTGATTGAGCACAAACTCCTTTGGCTCAGTCAGGACAACTTATTTATGATAGTAAAAGAAGAACGTTAGGTTCAATCGAGTGCTAGCACGATTTCCTTGAACCTAATTGAATCTCATTCAGATCATTGAACTAGATCAGTTCAATTGATGATCACCAGATTCAAACCCTTGTTGTGTGACCCAGTTAGGTTCAGTTCTGTATGGTAATGGGATATGTCATGATCTCTATCATAGACATCATCGAAACTCCTTTCGATGGATCAGAACTCTTCTGATTCGAACAGCAAGAATGATCGATCATCTAAATCATTCTAATTGCTCCCAAAATCCACCAGTGACACCTAGCAGTATATGGTGGCAACCCATCAGAGCTGAATGCAAACCTCTGGTGCAGTTACCTGTGTGATTCAGTTCTTCTATCTTGAGCCCGGATCAGATTAGGGTAAGGTGAACTCGTCAAACCTAGTCTCTGTCATATGATGTAATCATTCGATTCGAGTCCAATGTGAAAATCTAATAGAAACTCTTTCTATTATTTTCACTCTACCATGGCCATGGATTTCTGGACTTGATTCTCATGATCATCATAGGGCTACTCCTCTACCACCGAGGTAGATAGATTCCATCTTGATGCAATCCAGTTCCTACAATGAACATGCTATAGCCAACATACACCTCAGGGTTCCATATGGCTAGGAGACCGAGTAATGGTGTAGTCAAACTATAACACCCTCAGGTGACTGCCGATGCATCTCAGCAAAGAACCAAAAAACATAGTACTACCAATCATAGAACCTATCGCTAATCACTGATCTAGTTCCTACACATGAACATGCTAAGCAAATACACCTCAGGTCCAATGGCTAGGAGACCGAGTATGCGTAGTCAACTATAACACCCTCAAGGTGACTCAGCATCTCAGGTCAAAGATACCAGACACACTACAGCAACCGATTAAAAGTAGACCCAAGACTACTCGAGGTGGTCACGCTCAGTGCCCCATTCTCTAACGAGTACCTATACTCTCGCTCCGGTGTCTCCACACCATAGACTCAAGACTCATCTACTAAAGAGAAGCGATCGTACACCAACCTTCCGGATCAATCACCATCCTCGTGATGATCCTATGGTCGGGAGCTGTTTATGAGTTAATAATGATTATTCATGTCTTAAATTTTCAACTCTTGAAAATATGAATTATCATTACCATTAACTCAAAGGATGTATCACAGACACTAAATACACATGTGTGATAGAAAATAACCCATTTCATTAATTATAGTCAAAATTACAATTTTGCCCCTAGAAGTGTATTACAAGTGTCAGCCAATTCTGGCTTCTAGGGCACATATATCTAACACCTGCAGCTAGCAGAAATTTGATTTTTGTTTCATGCTTAGCACTAGAAGGCTACGTGATTACCTTCTTTAAGGACCATTGTAACATTCTTTATGAAAGAAATAAAATTACAATGGTTTTCTTATTAACGATCTTTATCAGCTACATAATGATGTATCTGTTCTAACTATCGAGCAAAACGTGAATCCAAACGACCTAGGGATAATCCAAACGACCAGATAATGAAAATCATCCGATTAAGAACATATTATCTAAAGGACCTCAAAGGATCAGCACTCCCATGACCATTGAACTTGGAGAACTTGCGAACGTATTATCATTTATCTTGCCTCAATAAAACTTTCTTATTTCAATATCTTTGTTTTTTGGTGCAAAACTATATGATGGTAGGAAACGACTTAGTTGAACTTTATTCTTAAATGAAGTAGAAGGCCTTCGGTTATTTAAGACAGGAGGTTAACCTCATCCAAGCAAGGATGAAGGCCTCCGATTATTTATGATAGGAGGTTAATCTCGTCTAAGTGAGGGTGAAGGCCTTCGATTATTTAAGACAGGAGGTTAACCTCATTGTAGCAAGGGTAAAGGTCTCCGATTATTTAAGACAGGAGAGAAAGGGAAGAGGCCCTTTCAACTATCCTTTTATGTCCCAATAATCTTTTTAGGGATAGGAGGAGAACCTCATCCTAACAAAGATAAAGGCCAACTATGTCAGGAATAGGAGGACCTCATCCTGACATGGGTCAAAAGGGAGAGGCCCTCTCAATAGCCCTTTCGTATCCCGATGCTCTTATTAGGAATAGGAGAAGAACCTTATCCTAATAAAAAAAAAGATCAAATATGCCAAGAATAGGAGGACAACCTCATCCTAATATAAGAAAAGATCTTTAAATATTCAAGAAGGGAGGATGACTTCATCCGAGCAAAAGTCACGATCAACCATAATTGGGATCAGGAGACCTCATCTAGACACAAAAGATGGAAAACTCAAATATACAAATCCAGAAAAAATCTATCCAAGGGCCATCATCTACGATCAAGGAGCACAAATATCATGGCGAACTACAACCATTTTCAAAGGACAGCTCTACAATCATGAACAACAAAAAAAGGAAGAGAGTGAAAAACTACACAAGCACAAGATTGACATGAAGCAATCAGAAAGTAGTGTTTCATTAAAATAAAAGTTCGATACATGAAAAGGTTCGCAAGGCCAATTACAAAAAAAATAAAAGAAAAAAAAAAAGAGAAAAAGAAGCCAAAGTCCTACTCAGAGTTGGACTTCATGCTGTCAACTCCAGCCATTACAAGGGAGAGTTTCAGACCTTCTATTTTTCCTTCAAGCCTCTTCCTTGCTGCCAAGCTCTCCCTCAACATCCTCTCCCATCGGTGTGATTCTTCCTCTGTCACTCTCAATCTATTCCTAAGAATCATGGATTTAGCCTCTGCATCCTTGATGGCATCTTTTTGATAAACCATCTGGATCCTCAGCTGCTGTAGCATGATTTTCTTCTTTTCATATGACTCAGATAATCTTTCCATGGTCCTCCTTAAAGCAAGGAGTTCGTCTGATTCCTTGCTAGGGCCAGCCTGAGCCCTATCGGCCAACTGCTCCTGGAGTCTAATCACTTCACTATTGGTAGCCCTAAGTTTCCTCTTGTAATCATCGATCTTCTCGCTCTAGCAAAACTAATAGGACTTATAATTCTCTTCGGCATCACGTAGTTGTTTATAAAGATTGAAAAATCTTTTCGACTAGTCCCAGCCATACTCCTCTTAGCATTAAAACTGAACTACGCTCTATTTCAATCAATCGATCTTCTCATTCACTCTATAGAATTCAATTTCAAGGAAGATCTTAGTGGATAAAACCCTGGCCTTATCACTACTAAGCTTCTTCGTCCTTTCTAGTGTTAGGAAACATGCAGAATTTCATGCTTGTATTTTAAAACTTTTTTGAAATAAATTATAGCAGAAGATGTAGATTAAACTATTTAATCTATAAAAGCATGTAATCTAATTACTAAACCCTATATCTAGGACCTATAACATATCATAATACATACATAAATCTAAAAATAAATCAAGTAAGGTTGGTATTGATCAAATCAATACCTAGATCTAGAATAGTTCTAAATCAAACCCTAGATCGCATCTAGGTCAAGAAGAGATCGGATCTCTTACTTTCGTGTGGGTTAAGAACTCCACAATTGATTCCATTATAGTCATTTATTGCTCGGACCTACACATAGTTCAGCCTCTACAGGTAATCCATACGAAGCTTCAAACACAGATCAGAGGTTCGTCGAACGAAGACTGCTCAAAGTGCTAGCTTCTTATGGATCCCTCCTAATGGTTAATCTAAAAATCATTCTTCTGATCTCTTGGATACTCCAAGAGATGAAGAATAAGAGGAGGAATAAGGAAGAAATCCAACCCTTGGATTTTCCAAAAATTAGAAGATAAAACATAAGGAAAAAAACATCCAAAAAGAAGAGAGATCTTCTCTTTCAGGGCATCAACAACTGATGTCCTAAAAACATCTCTATATTAGGACAAGAGCAGACCTTCTCCTATATATTTTTTTCATGCTTCTAGATCTAATATTCTCTGATTTTGCTCATAGAAAAATCCCACATAAATATGGAGAAGAAGGGTTCTCAATAAAACCTTAAGAGAAGACTATCTTCTCTTCTTCTTCTCTCATCAGGATATGATCAGATCATGTCCAAAATAAACCTTCATGCCCCAACTCCTTGGAGCACTCATCCTTCATGCCATCTCTCTCTCTCTCTCTCTCTCTCTCTCTCTCTCTCTCTCTTAGATTTTTATCATATAAAAATACATAAAAAATGAGAAAGAAAAAACTAAGAGAAGACAATCTTCTCTTACTTTTGTCCCTTCAAAACATCAACATTTGATGTCCAAAGGAAAGGGCCTTCTCCAAGATAATTGGCACCCCAAACCTCCATGCTTTCATCCTTTTCTCTTCAAGTATTTTTCATGGAATCCTATGGATTTTTTATGCCATCACCTATCTCATAGGAGGCACCACACATAAGGGAAGGCTAGGTCAAATGACCTAGTCAAACATGGAAGTTATGGGGCATCCAACTCTTGGATGCCTCTTCTCCTATTTTTTCTACATGAGAACCTAATTCCACATACAAAAGGGAGGAAAAAAGGGGGTGAACAAAATAAGAGTGCATGGAGAAAATTAGCGCAAGAGAGGGGGAGGAATTTTGGTTTCATGGGACTCTATCTCATCTTGCCATGTTTGACCAATTCAAACAAGATTTCAAATACATATTTTAATTTCCAAAATCATCTGATGTGTGCGCATGGAGACCATCCTTTAACATGAGAAAACTCTTAAAAATTCTAGAAGTGGGTGTGAGGTTTTATGCTTAGGCACAAGGGATGTGAGAAAGTCTTAGTCCAACTAGGACTCCTCCTATTTGACTAGGTCAAAATAATTTTGAACCCAATTAAAATAGGATTAGTGCAAGCCTAATTATGGATGATCCTAGTCTAACTAGAAATTCATTTAAGTCAGATTTAAACCATATTTAAATATGATTTAAATCATAAGTTAATTTGGAATTAGGTGTATTCAAGTCCTAGTACAACAAGAACTTGTTTTTCCTTGTAATTGACATGTCCAATAAACTAATTGGACTTAACCCAATTAAGTCCAAACTATTTTTAATTGAATCTAATTCAATTAGACATAATCTTAGCCTGATTGCTCAATCAAATTGAGCTAATTAGCAATCCAATTGCTAATCGATCCTCTTGCAGTACTTGCATTAGGTCAAATATCAATGACATTGATTGTTTGACCTTAGAATGATTCTCAATCATCAGTCAACAATTTGATTAGGTTACAATCTCTTATTTGTGTGATACCATAGGATCGAACCTAAGCTAGTAGCATAGAAACCAATTCCTATAGCAATCAAAATGACCATCTAGCAATGGTACCCAATGTCCGGCTAGGTCGAATGTATGCAAAGCAATATTCTTAGAACCTTGGCCCATGGTTACTGTATAATTCATTCCTTTGACCAATAATGCTCAAGATGACTTTAAATAAGCTATCAACACACATACAAATCATCTCTATTATATTTCAAAATTTTGCAAATCCCATGACTCCTTACGAGGATTATCCAGGCCTAGGTTTTACTAAATTGAAACACAGCGAGTCATTCCCTTTCTGAAGTTAATCAGGAGTGATCAATCCCATCTTGACTCACACACTGACTCTACAAGTACTTGACTATACCTAGAAATATTTCAAACCTATATTAGATATACAAGTAGTTCGGTATCAAAGTACAATGAGTTGCTTGTAAGTCTCCGTGGTGATTTTAAGTCAGAAGAATACTTTTGCCCATTGGCCTTAGCTAGCTACTCTTAATAATAGAGTGCTACAATGGTCACGTTCAGTGCAGATGTACTCCTACATTTCATCTTCATGTCATACTAGTATCTCCACACCACTTGGTTACGAGGACAATCAATGCGTATGACATATAGTGACCTATACTCGATAAGTTATCGTTCTTATTAATAACTTATCATTTGATCGTAAACAATTTAAGAACCATCTAATAAATCTTTCTTTATCGATTGATTATGGTTCTAAGGACTTTATCTTAATTTAGGAGTTCATTTAAGAAAGATAAAATTTTTATGATGAACCAGCTAAATAACTATTATTATTAGATAATTCATATATAGATTTTAATCATCTATACTTAGATGATTGGCTTTAGGATATATTTTTTAATAACTCCCACTTGGACTAAAGCTAATTAGAATGATATCAAATATCCTATTTTCCACTTAAGTTCATAGAACTCCTTAGTTCCGAGGCCTTAGCAAATGGGTCGGTCAAGTTCTTCTTTTTTCATCGATCTTCTAAAGGTCGACGTCACCCAAATCTAATATCTAAGGTGAAAGCGATGCAGAATATGCTAGTCCTTTGATTTTTTAGCCTGAGCTATGGCTCCAGTGCTATGATAGGACTAGACCATCTATGGAGGGTGCCACTCCCAATCTGCTAATGAATCCAACAACTACACAGCTTACATGGCAGCATCATTCATGATGTACTCTATATCACTAACTGAATAGGCTACAGTATCTTGCTTGAAATCTTTTCAGTAGATTACCTCTACAATTAGGGTATGATCCAATACTCTCTTACTATATCAAAACATCCATAAGTTTTAAGTCAGTATCTCCATATTTGAGTCACTGGATCTTAGTATTTCATAAATACTTAAAGATTGTCTATACAATCTTTTAGTGGTTCTCACTTGGATTAGACTGGTATCTGCTCAGTACCCTTAATGAGTATACCATATCTAATCTTGAATATGGAGAAATTAGATGACAGTCAAACCTTTATTCCTTGTAATGCTGGATTGCCATTTCCAATTAAAAGAATTTCATCCACAAACAACACAAGGAGTAACACTACATAACATTTTGTCCACTTAAAAATGTAGGATTTTTCTTTATTCATAATAAAGACATACGTTCAAAATATATGTTCTAACATTAAGATGATAGTCAGATGGGCTTTATAGGTCCTTACCTTTTCATCTGCACTACTCTAATTTTTTTGAACATCCATTCACACCCAATGGTTTTTATCCCTTCAGGTGAATCAACTAGTGTCCACACACTATTGAATTTCATGGACTCCAATTTGGATTTAATGGCTCTAAGCCACTTCTAAGAGTCAGACCACTGCATGGAATCCATATAAGTGATCGGATCCTTATTATTCTAATTGAGCTCAATAGGATCACCGTCCCAAACCTAGATACCGTAGTATCTATCTAGCAAATATGGTATTTTACCGAATCTTCTTAAAGGTGACACTTTAATGGGCTTTGGGTTTGATCTAATCAAATTTGATTCTATAGGTTTACTAGATTATGTCGGTTCATTTTCTACCAGTCAAACTTCTCCAAGTTTAACTTGACGGACATCAGTTCCTTCTCTAAGAAATTTCTTTCTAAAAAGAATGCCCTACTACTAATGAATATCTTATGTTCTTCAGCATGGTAGAATTAATAACCTTTAAATATCTGTTGGACCAAGATCCAAGTTTATCTGTATGCAAACCCATGAC
Source organism: Cocos nucifera (assembly GCA_006176705.1). NCBI lineage: Eukaryota > Viridiplantae > Streptophyta > Magnoliopsida > Arecales > Arecaceae > Cocos > Cocos nucifera. Next base: position 215,461 of record QRFJ01004820.1, read on the forward strand.
ATAGGTCGACCAACCCTAAATTCGAAGGTGAAAGAGTCTAGGTTTATGCCCGATCTATATCCCATATGGAGTTTTTATAATAGATTTACTTGATATATATTTTTAGGATAAAAAAAGTATTCACAAGAGCAAAACCCTGAAATAGGCAGACTAGTAAATCCTATCATGGATTGAACCATATCTAATAAAGATCAATTTCTTCTTTTTGATACACTATATTTTGAAAAAGAAAGCCACTGAGAGAGAATCCTATTCTCTCCTAAATATGTCACAAACTCATTGGATAAGTACTCGCTTCCTCGATCTGATCAATGAGTTACAATACCTTTTTCTATTTATTTTTCTATTTCATTATTGAATCATCTAAACATTTTTAATGATTCAGGCTAGACGCATCCATGCCTAGATAGGTCATCTATAATGAAATGTTGATATCTTTCTCTAGCACATGAGTTTATAAGTCCACATACATCACTATGTATGAGACTTAGAACTTTATTGGTTCCTTCACCTTTTTCAGTAAAAGATGACTTTGTCATCTTTATAAGAAAATAAGACTCATAGGTCGTCAACGATTCACAATCATTGATGTCGAGATTTTTCTCTCAAGCTATCCTGTTTATCCTATTCTTATCAAGATGACTAAGCCTATAATGCCAAAGATAGACATCCATGACATAATTTAACTTGGGTGTTTATTAAATGTGTACATTACACTTAACAGACTTTATAAATGTTAAATATCATTTCTTTATTATCCATATATTATTATAACATTATTCATAATAATATCATAATAATCTTTTTTATTGATAAATGATAACCATCTCTAACCAAAGGCTAACAGAGATCACATTTATCATAAATGATGAATAATAATGATAATCACTTAAAATGACATCTTTTGAAAATAAGCTTGACAATTTCTAAAGCTAGGATTAGAACAGGACTTTCTTTCCTAACGTTCAAAAATTTCTCACCATTTTCAAACATTCCACTTACCAAAGTCCTTGCAATAAATTGCATAAGACCACCAGTATCTAATACCTAGGTGGTAGAATTACATATAGAGAAATTTCAAGGTATTAACATATAACATTCTTGTAAGCAACTCTTGCTCTTTTTTCTTGTTCAGCCTATTAGGGTCAAGAGAAGCAAGACAATTCTTCTTCTTATAATCCTACTTCAAATACTAGAAGCACTATGCCTGATTTGGATCAATATTGGACTTATTATTTTGACTGGGCTCAGAAGCCCCAGTACAAACCCATTTGTATTGCTGAACCAAATTCAACTTTCAATACTAATTATCTTAGTTGGGTTCCATAAGTCATCACTATCTAACTGTGATTGGAGCAATTAGGGTTTAGCCTTAATTTGAGAAAAGAGAACAATGACCTAATGTATATGAATTATTTTAAGCCTAAAGACTTGGACTTTAGTCTAAAGATTCTTCCACTATTTTATTCGAGTTGGTAGCCTTGACTTCTAATTTGAAAAATTACTTTAATTTTCTAGTAGGTACTAAAATCCACATAGACTACACACAAGCCCAACTTTGGTCAGTTAACCCATGTGCATCTACAGATAGATTCATTAACTAATTATTTCTTCAAACAACTTCTAGTAATTTTATTTTGCCCCAGAAATCTAATCAGTAGATTTTGACCTCCACTGTAAGGATCCGATTAGATCCAACCATTAACATGACCATACTTGGTGCATCTAACCAACGAATGAATAAGCCCAACTTTAGTTAGTCAACCTAACCATTATTAGAGAGACACTTTCAAGTTATCATATTATGAATGATAATTTTATTAGTTAATAAGCACCAAACCTTTGGGCCTTCAATGATTATTGAGCTAATGGACCCATTATCATCCAACTTAATGGGAGGCTATGACTCAGTTATCTTCATAACATTATTATTTTAAGGATCTAATAATTTTAGAGGATTTAAATTATTAGTGACTTAAAGATAGAAAGGATATAGATCAATTTGCTCCCACTGACTTCACCAAGTCAAGTGCTTCTACTAACTTCTTAAGTCTTTGATAAGGACTAGGATCAATATCGGTCTATGGGCAGGTAGATCAGTCTCACTAAATAAAATCAGTCTCATTGATTTTCTATGTGATATGGGTTAGCATAAATCAATGAGCAACCTAATCAAAAGCTGATTAATCACATTGGCCAAGTAAGTGAGATCAGTGGAAGAGTCTACCAAGGCTTGCCTTAAACACCATAAAAAATGGCTAGGTAAGCGAACTGCTAATTAAAAACCATTGATTTAGAAATGCCAGACTTACCTTAGATGCCAATCAATTTATTAGTTTTGATTTGGTCTGCCTAAAGACTCAAGCTTGACCACTGAGCCATAATCAGTATTCATTTGTTAGATATATGGAGTTTGATCAACTACAACTATTGAATTGATCTATAGAAAAGAAATAACCTAATTCTAATTAACTATTAATTAGGTTTGATCAATTTTTTAACTTAGTCCATATTTAATCTAACCCTAGATCTAACCAATTAATGACTTGATCAAAGCTAACCGATTATCCGTTAACCCATGTTTTCTGAAATTATCTTAGAATCTTCAAATCACAAACCTAGATCCTAAACAATCACTTAATTCTTAATTAAGTTCAAGGCTTATGGGTTTGGATTTATAGAACCTTAGAACTAATTTTTGATTTGATCATTTAAAATATTTTTAACTTATAAACAATTTACATTGAATCATATTCAATACATGGTTTAAGATCTGATTTATTTTAATATTTCAATCATTTTCTAGGATTTCAAATCTAAATTTTTGCAGAAAGTAAGTTTATAATTTAAATTTTATAAAATTTATATGTTTAACATATACAAACTAGATTCAAAAAGAAGCTAAATATCAACATATGCAATCATGAAGATTTAGATCAAAACATGAAACACATCATATGGATCTCATCTAAATGAACAAAATCAGATCATAAACCATTTAATTTTAGATTTAAAATCTAAAAATAAATCATAAATTATTTTAAATCTTATCTAACATATTTATGGTTTAGGTTATTTAGGTCAGCACATACTAGGATAACCACTCTACTGTAAGGGATTAACCTTACAGTAGGACAACCTTATAATTAGTATGCACGACCCTACATTATTTAGATCTAATCTAAATAATCAATAACATATCAAATATCTATTTATTTTAAATTTAAAATTAAAAAATAAATCATAAATTAACTTAGATCATATATAACTTATTCATGATTTAATTTTATAGATCAGTGCATACTAAGACAACCTCTCTACTGTAAGGGGTAAATCTTACAATAGGACAATCTTATAATCAGTATGTGTGATCTTTATAGTTTAATTTTTAAATTTATTATAATGCAAATATAATCATGTCATAAATGAACCTAGATACCTTGATACCACTAATGAAAAATATGCAGGGTTTCATGCTTATATTTCAAAACTTTTTTAAAATAAGTTACAGTGGAAGATGTAGATTAAACTATTTAATCTACAAAAGCATGTAATCTAATTACTAAACTCGATATATAAAATCTATAATATGTCATAACACATACATAAATCTAAAAATAAATCAAGTAAGGTTGGTATTGATCAAATCAATACCTAGATCTAGAACAATTCTAGATCAAATCTAAGATCGCATCTAGGTTAAGAAGAGATCAAATCTCTTATCTACACGCAAGTCAAGAACTTCATGGTTAATTCCATTGTAGTCTTTTGTTGCTCATAGCTGCACATGTATCTGACCTGTATAGGTAATCCACATGAAGCTCCAAACATAGGTCAAAGATTTGTCGAACGAAGATCCGCTCGAAGTGCTAGCTTTTTGCAGATCTCTCCTGATGGTTAATCTAAAAATTACTCTTCTGATCTCTTGGACAATCCAAGAGATGAATAATAAGAGGATGAATAAGAAAGAAATTCAATCCTTGGATCTCCCAAAAATCAAAAAATAAAATATAAAAAAAATATCCAAAGAGAGGACAAATCTTCTCTTTCAGAACATCAATGATTGATGTCCTAAAAACATCTCTATGTTAGGACAAGAGGAGACCTTCTCCTCTAGATTTTTTTCATTCTTCTATATCTAATATTGTCAAATTTTTCTCATAGAAAAATCCCATATAAAGATGGAGAAGAAGGATTTTCAAAGAAACCCTAAGAGAAGACTATCTTCTCTTCTTCTTCTCTCATCAGGACATGATCAGATCATGTCCAAAATAAATCTTCATGCCCCAACTACTTAGAGCACTTATCCTTCATGCCATCTCTCTCTCTCTCTCAAATTTTTATCACATAAAAATACATAAAAAAAATGAGAAAAAAAAAACTTAAAAGAAAAAACCAAGATAAGACAATCTTCTATTACCTATGTCCCTTCAAAACATCAACATTTGATGTCCAAAGGAAAGGGCCTTCCCCAAGATAATTGGCACCCAAAACCTCCATGCTTTCAGCCTCTTATCTTCAGGTATTTTTCATGGAATCCTAGGGATTTTTGATGCCATCACCTATCTCATAGGAGGCACCACACAAATAAGGGAAGACTAGGTCAAATGACCTAGTCAAACATGGAAGTTATGAGGCATCCAACTCTTGGACACCCCTCCTATTTTTTCTACATGAGAACCTGATTCCACATACAAAAGGGAGGAAAAAAGGGGGTGAACAAAATAAGAATGCATGGAGAAAAATTGAGGCAAGAGAGGGGGAGGAATTTTGGTTTCATAGGACTCTATCTCATCTTACCATGTTTGACCAATTCAAACAAAATTCCAAATACATATTTTAATTCCCAAAATCATCTGATGTGTAGGTGTGGAGACCATCCTTTAACATGAGAAAACTCACATAAAAAATCTAGAAGTGGGCATGAGGTTTCATGCTTAGTCACAAGGGATGTGAGAAAGTCCCAATCCAACTGGGACTCCTATTTGATTAGGTCAAAATAATTTTGAATCCAATTAAAATAGGATTAGTGCAAGCCTAATTATTGGTGATCCTAATCTAACTAGAAACTCAATTAAGTTAGGTTTAAACCATATTTAAATTTAATTTAAATCCCATGTTAATTTGGAATTATGTGCATTCAAGTCCTAGTCCAACAAGAAGTTATTCTCCCTTGCAATTGGCTTATCTAATAAACCAATTGGACTTAACCCAATTAAGTCTAAATCATTTCTAATTGAATCTAATTCAATTAGACTTGATCTCAGCCTAAATTTTCAATCAAATTGAGCCAATTTGCAATTCAATTGCTAATCGATCCTCTGCAATACTTGCATTAAGTCAAACATCAATCGTATTGTTTGTTTGATCTTAGAATGATTCTAAATCATCAATTAACCATCTAATCAGGTTACAATCTCTTATACATGTGATCTCATAGGTTTGAACCTAAGTTGGTAGCATAGAAATCAATTTTGATACCAATCAAAATGACCATCTAGCAATGGTACCCGATGTTCGGATAGGTCGAATGTATTGAAAGCATCATTCTTAGAACTCTAGCCTATGGTTACCATATAATTTTGAACTTATATTAGAAATACAGGTAGTCCAGTACCAAAATATAATGAGTTGCTTGTAAGTCACCATGATAATTTTAGGTCAAACGGATACTTATACTCATTAGCTACTCTTGATAGTAGGGTACTACATTCGTCACATTCATTGAAGATGTACTCCTACATCTCACCTATATATTATACCAGTATCTCCACACCACTTGGTTATGAGGACAACTAATGCATATAACATACAATGACCAATACTTGATAAGTTATCGTCCTTGTTAATAACTTATTATTTGATCGTGAACAGTTTAAGAACCATCTGATAAATCCTTCTTTATCGATTGATGGTGGTTCTAAGGACTTCATCATAATTTAGGAGTTCATTTAAGAAAGATATAACTTTTATGATGAACCAGTCAAATAACTATTATTATTAGATAATTCATATATAGATTCCAATCATCTATAACTTAGATGATTGGCTTTAGGACACATTTTCTAACATCTAGCTCTTCAGTCAAGTGATGCTTCTTGTTGATATGGTCCATGGCATCCTTCTTATAGACCTGATGGAGATAGCTGATCTCAATATTAGCTTTAGCATAACTCCTTTTGAACTTTTTGAAGCTCTCCTATTTTTCCTAACTTCCTTTTAAGTTGATGAACCTCTCTCCTTAATTTTTTTACATAAGCCATCAGGAAAACACCCTGAGGTAAGGGGGTGTCTTTGACAGGAGCCTATGCTTGAAGCATAAAAGCATCACAATATAGATTTCACAAAAGAAAGAAATTTGCTCTTAAAACAAGCTTGTCTTCATTAATCAAAATGTTTCTCAAGTATAAGAAAGAAAATAAATGAAAAGAAAAAATACAAGATAGAAGGTCTCAGACCTTTGGGGAAGTAGTCAAAGAGTTTGACGCAACATCAATCAGCCCCGGCTCTTCAACAACAGGCTCAGCAAGGGGGAGGTCGGTCGTAGTGATAAATGGTTCTACTTCTTCATCAGGAGCTCCTTCGACTAGAAAGCTGAGGTTAAGCTCAAAAAATTTGTTAGCTATCCTATCCTCACAGAGCTCGAACCCCTTGATGAAGGCTTCCTGGCTGAACTTGACATTCAAGTCTCTTATTTCAGAGGAGATGTTAAACTCCTCTACTGCCTAGGCCTTCGCCTCCGAGATCTGCATTGAAACCTGCTCTTTCAGTTTGGCAATCTCAGCTTCAACCTTCTTCCTCCTCTCTTCTTCTAAGGCCAAAGTGGACTTTAGCCCCTCCAATATTTGTTCTTCCTTCTTGAGCATCTCTTGAAGACCCCCAACCTTGATAGCCTTCTCCTTTATGAGACGGTCGACTTTGGTGGCTTTCTCCTTCTGAAGATGACTGACCTCAGCTTGGTGATCCGCTTGAGCCTTCGGTGCTTCTGACCTTAAGCAATTCACCATTTTGATGTGGGCAAGCAATTGATGACCCGACTGCAAGGAGTAAATTAGGTTACACACATATAAGTAAAGAGAAAAGACAAGGTCATTATCTCAAGAAAAGCCTCGAGGGAATCACAGGTGTGCTGCTCATAATCAAAGTCGGCAATCTTGTCCACCACCTCTGGTAGGACAAATTTATCAACCAAATCCCTGATAATGTCTATATTGCAGAAGGGATTTTCTTGCAGGTCTTCGTTGGACTCATTGGGATGAGTCTTGTGCCATACCTTTTTGGTGATTGATTTTCTTTCTCCTTTTTCTCTCTCTTTTCCCCTCCAATAGGAAGCTCCAGGACTTGAACTTCAACAGGAGAGCTTGGGGATGTAGGAGGCACTGCAACTCCATCAGTGATGCCAACCTCAGCAACAAGGGCAACTTCGACACCATCAGTGACCTCGAAAGCCGTGGTGGCATTGGTGGGTGCCACAGAGCTTGAACCATCGATCCTTATCTTTTTCGAACCCTCGTCTGGTGCCTTTCCTTTTCTCTTGCAAGCCTGAAGCTTTTTAGCGAGCATCTCGATTGCCTTAGCATCCATCTCTGTAATAAAAAATGGTTACGATCAGAAAAAAAAATTATACGAGAAGGAAACTTGTGAAATATAGAGATATACCAGCAGGATTGAGAGGACTCAGGCCCATATTAAATAAAGTTTGATCATTTAAAAGTTCGGATAGAAGAGGAACTCGATAATTCCTAAGCTTGTTGACAGAGTCAAGATCATTCCTTTCCAAGCTCAGAGCTCGATGGACCGAATCCCTCGACCATCCCTAAGGAGGAAGTTCTAAACTAAGAGATGCATAAGAGACAAAGAAGAACTTCCCCTTCTAGTTTTGAATGAAAGAAGGGGCACCTTTAAGCAACCCCTTCTTACCAGCCTGGGGGCATAGATACCACTAATCCTCGATGGTAGGATGGTGTTTGAAGGTGTAGTAATTGTGAAATAAAGAGATAATCGGATGAACTTCTATCGAGATACAGAGGGTAAGAAAATCTATGATGAATCTAAAAGAATTTGGGACCATAAAAGCAAGAAAAATATCTAAAAAATGGAAAAGGGTCAGGATGAAAGGTGGAATCGATAGCAAAGCCCGACTCAGAGAGCTTTAGTGTACAAGTAGAAGCGACCCGAGGAAGGAACACAAGTTCGATGATTCAGCCTAGGGAGCTCTAGTTCATACTCCGAAGGCACCATGTATTGAATCCTAACCATAGAAAGATCATCGGGTTGCAAGGATCAGGGAATGGTCTCAAGTATGAAAATAGGATGAGGTGCTATATCGAGTTTGGATTCTATCCTAGAGTCAGGATCTCGAGAATTTGGATTGGCCGGGCTCCTAAAATTGGTAGACCAAGATGCTTCCAAAGATATTTTAGATCAAATTAAACCCCAAAAAATGAAGAAAAAAAGAAGAAGACAACGAAGTTTTGAGGAAAAAAGAGTGAAGCCTACTAGGAAAATCCAAGGAGGACCCCCAAATAACGACTAAAAAGAAGAGAAGCAAAAAGAAAAGTGTTGCTCCAAGAATTGATTTTGATGATTACAAAGCATTTGGAGGGATTACTAATAAATTTGGCTTGAAAAAAGACTTTTTGTATTTCAGGGATAAAATCATAATTTTATCAAGTTTTGATATGAGAGCCTCAAGAGCAAGTATAGAAGATTTCTAATCTTTTGGAGGCAGTCCCATAATTTTTGGATGCTTATTTTGGAAGAAAATCAAGTTTGAAGCAAAAGAGTCGACTCCTAGTTCGTCCCCTACTAAAAAGGACTGTTTGGCATGCTATCTCTATGCCAAGGGTCAACCTCTGCTATTCCAAAGGCTAAAATATAGAATGGCTATTTTTCTAGATTTTGTCTCAGTGGTCGACCTTGAGGTCGACCCCTGCGATGAAAATTTTTCTGCAATGGCTATTTTTTTCTTATTTTGGTAGGTTTTAATGATTTCTTTAAGATCTCCAACCACTACAAATCTTGCCCAGATTTCTCTCCTCCACCAATTGAAGATTTAAAAGGCTTTCAATAGAGAAAAATACAAGAGACTGGTGTGATTCAATTTAAGCCCTAAGCAAAAGTCATCTTCAAGCAAAGAAGCCTTCATTTCAAGTTTACCTACCTCTCAAGAGCTCTTTCAAATCTCCAATAATCTTGACAAAAATCAGAGAAGCTTCCTTCATTATTGTGAAAAGTGTTCTTAAGGTTTTATTTGCTCACAAAGAGAGCTAAACTTGTATTTGATTGTCATTAAATCTTTTACTTTGCTTTATTATTTTGATTCAAGTTTTGGAGGGATTCCAAAACTTGGGAAGATTGATCCTAATCTTGAATAGGATTATATTGGATTAATTTATACTTGGCAAACAAGTATTCAAGCTTGGGATAGCTAGGGTTGGAGGTTTCCAATGGTATATTTAGTTTGAATACGGTTAGTGGATTTTAATTTCCAAGTAGGAGCTTGGAGAGTGGATGTAGGTGCAAGAAAAGAACCAAACCACTATAAATATTGCTTGTTTGTGGTGTGCTTGCTATCTTTCTTTCCTTAGTTTATTAAATTCTTGCTCTTTAATCTTTTATATTTTTTCTTTAACCTAAATCACCTCACACACACGTCTTGCATATCATCGTTCAATCTTGATATCTTTAAATTAGCTTTAAAATTTTAAAAATCTAATTCACCCTCCCCCCCCTCTTGGGTTGCATAGCTGGGAAATAAGTGGTATCAGAATTCGGTGCTCTAGCCCTATTTTGATTTAACCATCAAAGAGCCAAAGATCTATGGCAACCCAAGTTGGTATTTTTCTAGTCGAAGGGTAGTCCACAAACCAACCTTCACTTTTTAATGGGATAAACTATATCTATTGAAAAGCTCGGATGAAAATTTTTCATACAAGCACTTGACTATGATATGTGGAGTATCATGGTTAATAGACTACACACACCCATTAAGATAATTGATGGTGAGGAATCAATCAAATCCGAAAAGGAATGGGATGAGATTGATAAAAAAATGGCTCAACTCAATGCAAGAGCCATAAATATTTTATATTATGCTTTATATGCTAATGAATTTAATCATATTTCAATATGTATGTCGGCTAAGAAAATATGGGATAGGTTAGAAGTAACTCATGAAGGCACTAATCAAGTTAAGAATCAAAAATTAATATGCATATGAACTTTTCAAAATGGAGCATGATGAGTCAATAACTGTAATATTTATAAGATTTACGGATATTATAAATGGTCTTAAAAGTCTTGGCAAGGCTTATTCTAACAATGACCTCGTGAGGAAGATTCTTAGGTCTTTGCCAAGAACATGGGCGGTCAAAGTGACTGCAATCCAAGAAGCCAAAGATCTAAATGTTTTACCCTTGAGGAGCTTCTTGGATCACTAATGACGCACGAGCTAAGTATGAAACAACATCAAGAAGAAGATGTCAAGAAAAAGAAGATAATAGCCCTTAAATCCACCACTTAACAAGATGAGAAATTCGATGAAATAGAAGATGAAGAACAAGATGAAGAAATAGCCCTCATCACAAGAAAGTTCAAGAGATTTTTGAAGAGAAAACAAGGGATAAGGAAGAGGCTAGCTACCAAAGAGGAGCATAGCAAGAAAAAGAATAGGGAGCAGCTCCTTATTTGCTATGAATGTAAGAATCCAGGGCAGTTTAGGTTTGAATGTTCACAACTTAAAAAGATTCTCAAGAAATACAAGAAAAAGGATATGGTGGCAACATGGAGTGATAGTGACGACTCAAGCTCCGAAGAGGAAGAAGCTCATAAATAAGCCAACCTGTGTCTTATGGCACATGAGAATGAGGTAAGTGCTAAAATCTCAAATGAATTTACATTCGAAGAACTTCAAGAAGCCTTCTATGATTTAGTAGATGATTTAAAGAAGTTAGGAACCAAAAATAAAGAACTAAAATTAAAAAATCAAGTCTTGCTAAAAGAAAATGAAACTATCCTAAGTAAAAAACTAGTCTTAACTCAAGAGAATCTAAATTTGAAAAATAAAATTAGCAATTTAAAATTGATAATTAAAAAATTTACTTTGAGTTCAAATAACTTCATATGATTCTTGAAAATCAAAAGGCCATTTATGATAAGGCTGGTCTAGGTTATAACCTCCTAAGAAAATAAAAATTTCTAAAAAATATTTTTATAATTTCATAAAGCAATAAATTTTTAAATGTTACTTGCTTTAAATATGGTAAACTAGGACACAAATCTATACATGCTTCTCTAACAATTCAAATATAAAGAAAATATGGGTTCCAAAAGGAATCATTGTGACTAACCTTAAAGAACCTAAGAAAACTTGGATACCTAGAGTAAGACTTGATTTTGCATGTAGGTGTATCTTACATCCAAAGGAGAAAATTGAAGATGGTATCTTGACAGCGGATGCTCAAGATACATGACCGGTGATGAGTCCCAATTCATCACGCTTGATGCTAAAAATGGAGGGATGGTCACATTTGGAGACAATGACAAAGAAAAGATCATTGGTATAGGTTATGTCAATATCACTCCCTCTAAGTATGTTAAAAATGTTTTACTAGTAGATGGTTTAAAACATAATCTCTTAAGTATTAGTCAACTTTGTGACAAGGGTTACAAAGTTATTTTTAAATCTTCATTGTGCATTGTAACTAGTTTCAATGATGATGGCATTAAGTTTGTTGGTCAGAAGCATGATAATATTTATATGGTAAATTTGAATGATCTTTCTATGATAAACATGCAATGTTTAGTAGCTATGAATGCCAAAATTAATGAGACTAGTTGGCTGTGGCATCATAGGTTTGCACACATTAGTACGCATTCACTTTCAAAGCTTATCAAAAAGGAATTAGTTACTGGTTTACCAAAATTGAACTTTGAAAAAGATAAAATTTATGATGCATGCCAACTAGGTAAACAAACAATAGTTTCATTCAAATCTAAGAACATTATTTTAACTTCTAGGCCATTGAAACTTTTGCACATAGATTTGTTTGGTCCTACAAGAACAACAAGCTTAGGTAAAAAATGTTATAGTTTTATAATTATCGATGACTACTCATGTTTTACATGGATTTTCTTTTTGGCAGATAAAGATGAAACTTTTCATGTTTTCATAAAGTTTTACCAAAACGTTACAAATAAAAAAGAATTTTTAATTCAAAGCATTCGAAGTGATTATGGAACCGAATTTAAAAATCAAGACTTTAAAAAATTTTATGATAAAAAAAAATTAGCCATGATTTTTTAGCACCTAGGACACCCCAACAAAATAGAGTAGTAGAAAGGAAAAATAGAACTCTAGAAGAAATGGCCCATACTATGCTATGTGAAAGCAACCTTTCAAGATACTTTTGGGCGGAAGCAATTAACATAGCATATTACATCTTAAACCATGCCCTAATCAGATCAATTTTAAAGAAAACATCTTATGAGCTTTGGAAAGGAAGAAAATCTAATATTGCATATTTTCATGTTTTTGATTGCCGATGTTTTGTTTTGAACAATGGTAAAGAAAAACTAGGTAAATTTGATGTAAAATCAGATGAAGCTATTTTTCTTGGTTACTCCTTTTCTAGTAAAGCTTTTAGAGTTTTTGACAAAAGAACTTTAGTAGTAGAGGAGTCAATATATGTTATTTTTAATGAGACTAATGATCTTCCATCAAGGAAGAGTGAGGGTATTGATGATGCAAATCCTATTATAGAAGGATTGAAGGAGATCACCCTAAAGGATTCAATAATTCAAAATGAAGAGAATCATGAAGACAAGCAAGAAATTGAGAGTGAAGGACAATAAAAACAATCTTAAGATACAAATGATCTTCCAATAGAATTGATGTATGTTCACAATCATCCCAAAGAACTAATTTTTGGTGATCCTACACATGGGGTATCTCTCTCTTCACTTAGAGATGCATACAATTATTTTGCATTTATTTCTCATTTTGAATCCAAAACCATTGATGAAGCCAAAAAATATTATAATTGGATAAATGCAATGTAAGAGGAACTTAATCAATTTGAAAGAAATAATGTATAGACCTTAGTATCAAGACCTAAAAATTATCTAATAATTGGTACAAAATGGGTATATAGAAATAAATTGGATGAAAATGAAAATGTAATTAGGAGTAAAGCAAGATTAGTTGCAAAGGGTTATAATCAAGAAGAGGAAATTGATTTTGATGAAATCTTTGCACCTGTTGCTAAATTAGAAGCAATTAGTCTTTTACTCGCTTATGCATGCTTTATGAATTTCAAGCTATTTCAAATGGATGTTAAAAGTGCTTTTCTAAATGGATATATTATTAAAGAAATTTATGTAGAACAACCTCCTAATTTTGAAAATCATGCTTTTTCAAGTTATGTTTTTAGATTAAACAAAGCATTATATAGTTTAAAACAAGCACCTAGGGCTTGGTATGAAAGACTAAGTAAATTCTTGCTTAATAATGGATTTTCAAGAGAAAATATAGATACAACCCTTGTCATTAAGAGAGATCATGATGGCATCTTAGTAATACAAATATATGTTGATGACATTATATTTGAATCTACTAATGAAATTTTATGTCAAGATTTTACTAAGCTCATGCAGGAGGAGTTTGAGATGAGCATGATGGGTGAACTAACATTCTTCCTCGAACTTCAAATCAAACAAATAAAAGAAGGGATCTCCATCACTCAAAGTAAGTACACAAAAGAACTACTCAAGGGATTTAGGATGGAGAGCTCCAAAGCAATTGGTATCCCCATGAGTCTATCATGTAAGCTTGACAAGGATGGAGGTAAAAGTGTTGATCAAAAACTTTATAGAGGCATGATTGATTCTTTATTATATTTAACTACTTGTAGACTAGATATCATATTTAGTGTTTGTTTATGTGCACGATTTTAATCTAATCCAAAAGAATCACATTTAAATGCTGTAAAAAGAATACTTAAATACCTAAAAGAAACTCAATCCATAGGTTTATGGTACTCTAAGAATTCATCAATCAATTTAATTGGATATTCAGATGCAGACTTTGTTGGATGTAAATTAGATAGAAAAAGCACTAGTAGAACTTGCCAATTTCTAGGAGTTAACTTAATCTCTTGGTTTAGAAAGAAACAAAATTCGGTAGCTTTGTCTACGGTCGAGGCCGAATACATTGCAGTCAAAAGTTGCTGTGCACAAATCTTGTAGATTAAGCAATAAGTTATGGATTTTGGCATCAAACTAAATAAAACTCCCATAAGATGTGATAATACTAGTGCCATAAATCTAACTAAGAATCCAATCCAACACTCTAGATCAAAACACATTGAAATAAAACATCATTTTATAAGAGAGCATGTTCAAAATAATGACATAATTCTTGATTATGTTTGTACTGAAAATCAACTGGTTGATATTTTTACTAAGGCCTTAAGTGAAGATAAATTCTATGAGATTAGAAGAGAATTAGGAATTCTTGATCCTCTAGCTTAAACATCTTTATAATTCCAAGCTCTCTTCTATCAAAATATCATCTTAAACTACCTTGAGCCTATATCTGACTTTTCTTTCTCAAAAAGCTCAAATCTAACCATCCTTTGATCACTCTCATGTGTAAAATTCAACCCCTAAAATCTTAGATTTTTTTAGAATTTTTCATCATTTTTTGGATTCTCTTGTGCCATGGGTTGACCTAAGAGATGACTCATGGGCATTCTTGTAATTTGACCAAAATCCTTTTCGCCCGACCCTATTAATCAAGAACTCCTTCGACCAAGAGGCCGACCTCCCCTATTTCTCACTTCACCCAAACAAATCGGCCTTTCTCCCCAACCCTTCAATCAAAGAAATCTCTCGAAATCTCTCTTTCTCCTAAGATCCTCTCCTCAAATCGCCCCTTAAGGAACCAAATCTCTTTCTATTTTTTCTCTATTTGGGCGGATTGAAAGGTTCTAGAAAACACTTACCCTAAAACCCACCAGCGGCTCCTTCCTCAAAACCTTTCATCTCCTTCTCAAATCTTCTCTATTCCACTTTCCCTTGACTTGAGTGGGATTGAGGCTTCTTTCGGTTGGAATAGCGCCCAAGATGAAACTACCGTAGAGGAGAAAATCGGTCCATTGCTTAGAAAAAGAAGCCTGCCAGAAAAGAATAGCACCAGAGCCCTCTCCTGGTCCAACCTCTGCCTCCAAACAATTTTCACAGGCTCCTTTTACACCAAGTAAGGTTCCTTTGTCTGATAAAAAGGTTGAACCGAGAAAGAATATTGAATTTAGTTTCTTTGAGAAAGAAGAATTTTCATTTATATTAGAATTTAAAAAGTAAGGATGGGATTACTTTTGCAAGTTGAAAGAAGCTAGATATGTGGATTTGGTTAGAGTTTTACCTAAATTTAGCATACTTTAATGGAACAGTAAAATCTATTGTTAAAGGTACTGAGATTATTCTTGATCTAGTTCACCTGGGGGAGATTCTGAGATTGCCATGTGAAGGTTACAAGGAAATGAAACTAACCCATAAAGAAGAAGGACTGAGAGCCATCTTGGGGAGAGTTTGAAAAAAAATTAAATAAATTAGAGGCCAAGATTCTTTCTGTTGAAATGAGAGTGCTACACACTATGGTTACCAAATTATTTATCCCTAGGAGTGGCAGGCATGATTTATTATCTGGTAGGGACATATGTATCATGTTTCATGTGATTACAAAGACCCCTTTAACCTTCCTATTTTGATGATAGAAATGATAAGGGAGACCTTGAATAGGTCTAAGGCACATCTACCCTTTGGTATGGCTCTCTTATTAGTGCTTCGGAGGTTTGGAGTTAGTTTTGAAGGAGAGCCAATTGCCAGATTATCTCACACCAATACCATCAACTGCCACACACTGCATCACATGGATTTTTCAAAGATTGATGGTGGTTGGTCCAAAGGTGCTGAGGATGTAGAGAGAGTTGAGGAGGAGGGACCATCTTCACCTCCTCATGATCATAAAGGATCTCTTGACTTTCAGTTTGCATCTGATCATAAGACTTGTCCCTCAGAGTCAGTGAGGATAGATGCAGATGTGGCACCATCGAGGAGCAGAGACATAGATATTAGATTCACTGATGATCAGATCAGAAGGATCACTAATCAGTTGATTCAATCGATTATCGATATCCTATCTCAAAAGATTGTAGGTCTTTTATCTTAGTAGATAGCCAATATCACTCAGGGGGAGAGTACTCACTTCATCCCATCTTCTTATCAGTCTGTGATTCCACATGTATCTACTATCTTTCAGTTGCTTACTACTCAGTCTGCATGGCTTGAGGACCTCGAGGGATGTGTTTTAAGATTGATAGGTAGAGATTTAGATTTGCAGAGGCAGGTTTTGGATCTAGCTCGTCCCTAGATAAAAGAGGACATTTCAGAGATATCAGATCTTATTGCTGAGGTAGCCAGACTCTGAGGTATTCTGGAGGATGGTTTTGACTTCTTAAGGAGAGAGTTAAGAGATTCCAGTGAGACTGTATCTACATAGATTGGTGCCATCACTTAGTCCATGTCGAGAGCACTAGATCATTTAGACACTATCAGGATTGCTCTTCTTACTCAGCCCACTTCCTCTCAACCTCCTGAGTCATCTCGTCCAGCTACTCGAGCCTGCACCTACACCCATGGTCGAGGTAGACATGGTCGAGGATGGGCTTCTGGATTTGACCCTATCATATCCCATCACATCTCTAATTCCTCATCTAATTCAAATGCTTCCAGCCATGATCTCTACTAGATTTAGTTTAGTCATCTTTGTATTAGATTATGATCTAGTATCTCTTAGTTGTTTCTATGAGTTGTTGATCAAGTCATAGTTGGTTATATTTTTTTTTGGATCAAACTTATGGCATTGGTACTATTGGCTGTTTGGGTCATGGATAGTTGTATCCATGAATTTTGTATGTTTTGATGTCCTAATTCTCATGAATACTTTTGATACCTTTATATTTTGTATGTTTAGCACTTATATATTTTGATGACTTGATGTTATGATAATCATTTAGATGTAAATATGTGATGATGTCATTTGAATGATATGAAATGAAATCTTTGTGAATTGGCTAAATTTCATTATGATCATTATGTTGTAAATTGAAAGTTTTGTTATAAACTCTTGTTCAGATAGAAAAACATATGGAATAACTTAAGGAGGAGGCTTTTCTATTTTTGAATTTTAAAATTCTTTAAAATCTTACTTGATGATATCAAAAAGAGGGAGTAGAGTAAATAAAATTGGACTATAAGCAAATTGAAGTAAAATTGACAAAAGAAATAAAATAGAAGTAAAATTAACAAAAGAAATAAGTAAGTTAAATACTTTTGCAAATCATTTAAATGCCTGACTATAAGTAATCATCAAACTACTCTTGATGCCATATTAATCAAATAATTGAATATAATATCTTAGTATGTGATGTGGCATGTTCCTTCAAAATTTTTGAAACCCTCAATCAATGCTTCTACATGCTTTATTTTTGCTTATGCTCAAATATTTTGTTATCATCAAAAGGAGAAGATTGTTGCTCCAAGAATTAATTTTGATGATTACAAAGCATTTGGGGGGATTACTAATGAATTCGACTTAGAAAAAGACTTTTTGTATTTCAGAGGCAAAATCATAATTTTATCAAGTTTTGATCTGAGAGCCTCAAGAGCAAACATAAAAGATTTCTAATATTTTGGAGGCAGTTCCATAATTTTTGGTTGCTTATTTTGGGATAAAATCAAGTTTGAAGTGAAAGGATCGACCCCTAGGTCGTCTCCTATTGAAAAGGGCTATTTGGCACGCTGTCGCTGTGCCAAGGGTCGACCCCAGAGTCGACCTCTGTTGTTCCAAAGGCTAAAGATATAGAATGGCTGTTTTTCTAGATTTTGATTGATCTCTGCTATTCCAAAGGCTAAAAATACAGAATGGTTATTTTTCTGAATTTTGCCTCAGAGGTCGACCTTCAGGTCGACCCCTGTGCCATGAGTCAATCCATGAGTCAACCCCTGTGCCATGAGTCGACCCATGCAACGAAAATTTTTTTGGAACGACTATTTTTTTCTTAGTTTGGCAGGTTTTAATTATTTCTTTAAGGTCTCCAATGGCTACAAATCTTGTCTAGATTTCTCTCCTCCACCAATTGAAGATTTAAAAGGCTACATAGGGAAAAATACAAGAGATTGATGTGATTCAATTTAAGCCCTAAGCAAAAGTCATCTTCAAGCAAAGAAGCCTTCATTTCAAATTCACCTACCTCTTAAGAGCTCTTTTAAATCTCCAACAATCTTAAAAAAAATCAGAGAAGCTTCCTCCATTATTGTGAAAAGCATTCTTAAGGTTTTATTTGCTTACAAAGGAAGCTAAACTTGTATTTGATTGTCATTAAATCTTTTACTCTGCTTTATTGTTTTGATTCAAGTTTTGGGAGATTTCAAAACTTGGAAAGCTTGATCCCATTGAATAGATTGTATTGGATTGGCTTGTACCTGAGAAACAAGTATTCTAGCTTGGGATAACTAGGGTTGGAGGTTTCCAACAGTGTATCCAATTTGAATACGGTTAGTAGATTTTAATTCCCAAGTAGAAGTTTGGGGAGTAGATGTAGATGCAAGAAAAGCACCGAACTACTATAAATCTTGCTTATTTATGGTGTGCTTGCTATCTTTCTTTTCTTAGTTTGTTAAATTCTTGCTCTCTAATCTTTTATATTTTTCTCTAATCTAAATCACTTCACACACACGTCTTACATATCATCATTCAATCTTGATATCTTTAAATTAGCTTTAAAATTTTAAAAATGTAATTCACCCCCCCTCTTGGGTTGCATAGCTGGGCAGCAGAAAGAGATGAGAAACTAACCTAAAGCAGATAAAGAGCATGGAAAGATGATCAAAAGGATGAGAAATGATCAAGAAAGACAATGATGGCCAAGGATCGCAGCAGACTATTCAGAGGAGACGAGGAAGCAAGGAACAAGAGGGAGAAGGCACCAGCAAAAATAAGAAGTCGGAAGAGAAAGGAGGAGTTTAAATAATGGGAAGAAGCTTGAAGTGGTTATGATTGCCGATCATCCTCCATCAATTTTGATCCGCTGCATGTCCCATCCATCGTGCCCATTTCTGACACCTAATAGGGCATTTATCATGTCGTACGTGGAGCTTCGTGCTAGATGAGTTTTCAAAGGAACATGTCTTTTCGTATCTTTCGTGCATTAAAAAGCTTAGGTGCCATTTTAGAAAAGCCAAAAGATTTCATTCTCTGAGAGCAGGAAGCTAGTAAAAGACTTTAGCTGTGGACTTCGATTATAGTAATTTTTCTATACTCTATTCGAAATTCGAACTCAGAAGTAGGGGAACAAGTGTTGAGGAAAAAAAAACCCCATCAAAGTTCTTAGCCGCCAACCCCCATTTTGAAGAAATTTGCTGATCCTCTCAACAACAAGTTCATATCGCAAAACTTGTCGAAGGCACATGGAAGCCCAGCCAAACGATCCTGAATTATAAAAAAGAACTATTATTTAATTAACCTTACTTCTTAACTTAGAATGAATGATAGAACCAAAGTTCAACCCTCCCGATCTCGATTGGTGATGAGTTTTAAAGATGGTTGAAGTCCTATATTGTGGACAACACTCCTTCTGGATAAACTCCTCTGGTCATGCTCTTCCCGAACGAATTCCTCCAATTATGCTCCTTTCGGACAAACTCCTCCAATCGTGCTCCTCTCAATAGTATATTGTGGACAATGCTCCTTCTGGATGAACTCCTCTGGTCATGCTCTTCTTGGATAAATTTCTCCAATTATGCCCTTTTCGGACAAACTCCTCCAGTCGTGCTCCTCCCAATAGTGCTCCTTCTAGCCAAACTCCTCTAGTTGCACTCCTCCCAGTAGTGCTCCTTTCAGGCAGACTCCTTTCGGATGCACTCCTTTTAATCATATTTTCTTCAGCCAAAGTTCTTCCATTCAAATATCTTTCGGGATGAGCTTCCCCCAGCTAGTTGCAGACCTACTTAGTCCATATTATGCTTGTCAGTTGGGGCCATCCAAAAGGACCTCATAAATGATCTCAATTTAGAAGGCATCTATCGGCACACGATCCAGAAGGCTTCTGAACTCCTTAAAGCCACTATACATTGCGCCAACAAACCTCGATCGATTACAAGTATACTGCATATGCTGAAGCCTTCAACCTACATCCGAACTCCAACAAATAGATCTCAATTGCCTGTAAGTCGTAATAAATGACAACTCATCCTCTGTAATAAACCCCACGTGGCCTGAGCAGTCCACTATCGGATGGTTACGACTATTACTATTAGTTTGTTATATGCTCTATCTATAAAAGGGACCCTTCAAATATATTTTTCTCTATGCTCTCTTCCCCTCCCCGTTACTCTGCTTCTCTATTTCCTAAGCACTCCATTCCAATTGACTAGAGAACTGACTTCAGCATCGCAGGGTCCTGTCGAAGCCATCCATCTCTAATTTGGGCTTTGTTTTGTAGGTCCCCTCGATGGCCTTGCCTCCCAAACTCCAGCTACCTCCAGCATCCTCATAAATTTTTGCACCAACAATTGGATTAAGTCCAATTGGTTTATTGGATAAGCTAGTTGCAAGGGAGAACAATTTCTAGTTAAACTAGGATTTGAATGCACCTAATTTCTAATTGATTTAGGATTTAAATTAGATTTAAATTTAGTTTTATCTGATTTAATTATACTCTTAGTTGGACTAGGATCACCCTTTAATTAGGTTGTATTAATCCAAGTTTAATTGGGTTCAAAAAAGCCTTGACCTAGTCAAACTGATAAACTCCCAGTTGGACTGGGATTCCACCTCATCCCTTGCGCCTAAGAAGCCATGCCAAACATTGTTTTCATGCCAATTTTCTCTCTTTATTGGTGTGATATTTCTCGCACCAATAAGAGTGCCACACCCTTTTCTCTTTGGTTGTTTTGGTATTATGTTTGAATTGGTCAAACATGGCAAAAGTAGATAGAGTTTTAAATCACCAAAACTCTTCTCTTCTCTGAATGGAACCCATGCCCACTTTTTGTTCACCCCTTATTTTTGTGGTGCCTAATTTCTAGGGATTTCTCATGCCCCTTATTCTCTCTTTGGCATGAATGGTTCATATAAATCAGCTTGGAGGCATCCAAGAGTTAGACGCCTCCATAGATGCCTTATACGACTAGGTTTCGACCTGGTCTTACCATAAAAAGAGAGGGATGCCTCCTTCAAGGGGTCTTTGGTGTGAGAAATACTTGGAGATCCATAGTAAAGTAGAGAAGGAGAAGTTAGAGCGTGGGGAGGAGGGCACTCAAGTTGTTGGTTGCTTGGATTTCTTTTGGACATCAAATGTTGATGTCCTATTGAAGAAAAAAAAAGAGAAGAATGTCTTCTCTAGATTTTCTTTCAAAGATTTTTCTTCTCCATCTTTTAAGAGGGTTTTCCACTAGAAAAATCAGAGAAGAAAGGAGAGAGGGTGTGGAAGGATTAGTGCTCCAAGTTGTTGGGGCGTTGGCTTTCTTTTGGACATGATTTGATCATTTCTTGATGAGAGAAGAAGAAGAGAAGAAAATCTTCTCTTAGGGTTTCTTTGAGAACCCTTCTTCTCCATCCTTTTATAGGATTTTTTCATGAGCAAAATTAGAGAAAAAGAAAGATAGAGCATGAAAGAATTTTAGAGGAGAGTCTCCTCATATTCAGGTATAAAGGTCTATTTAGGACATCAATGGTTGATGTCCTGAAAGAGAAGATATGTCTTCTCTTTGGGCCTTTTCTTAAGCTTTTTCTTATCTTATTTTTGGGAGATTTGAGAGTTGGACTTCTCTCTTAATCCTCCCCCTAATCTTCATCTCTTAGAGTATCTAAGAGATTTGAAGATAATTTTTCAGGTCAACCATCAGGAGGGATCCGCGAGAAGCTAGCACTTCGAGCAGATCATCATTCGACGAACCTCCGATCAGAGTGATGACTTCGTGTGTATAACCTGTAGAGGTCGGATGTACTGTGTGAGTCCAAGCAACAAGGACAACATCAGTTATTAGCTGCGGTGTTCTCGACCTACGCAAAGTTATGAGATTTGATCTCTTATCTTACCTAGATATGATCTAGGATTTCTAGAATAATTTTAGATCTATGGTATTGATGTGATCAATACCAACCTATTTTATTTTTCAGATTTATATATGCATCATGATATGTCATAGGTCCTAGATATAGGGTTTAGTTTGTATGACATATATATCATAGGTTAAATAGTTTAATCTATGTCTTCTGCTACATCTAGTTTCAAAAAAGTTTTGAAATGTATGCATGAAATCCTGCATGTTTTTCAGCAGTGATATCAGAACATCTAGGTTCTTTTATGATATGATCATGTATGATTTAAAATAAATCTAAAAATAAAAATTAACGATCACACATACTGATATAAGGTTGTCCTGTTGTAAGGTTAACCCCTTACAATGAAAAGGTTATCCTGGTATGTGTTGATCTGTAGATTTGAATCGTGAATAAGTTAAATATGGTCTAAGTAAATTTATGATTTAATTTTTTAATTTTAAAAAGATGTTAGATCTATTTTAGATTATTTAGATTAGATCTAAATAATATCGGATTGCACATACTAATTATAAGGTTGTCCTATAAGGTTTATCCCTTACAATAGAGTGGTTGTCCTAGTATGTGCTGATTTGAGAAATCTAAATCATAAATATGTTAGATAAGATATAAAATAATTTATGATTTATTTTTAAATTTTAAATATAAAATTAATTGCTTTATAATCTGATTTTTGATTATTTAGATAAGATCTAAATAATATATGTTTCATATTTTGATCTAGTTCCCCTTATACATATACTAGATTTGTAGTTTTATTTTTTGAATCTAGAATGAATATGTATGACATATCTATTTTATGAAATTTAAATTATGAACTTACTTTTTACAAAACTCTAGATTTAGAATCCTAGGACATGATCCAAATATTGAAACAAATTAGATCAAAAATCATGAATTGAATATGATTCAATGTAAATTATTTACAAACTTGAAAATATTTCGAAACTTGAAATCAGAAACTAGTTCTGAGCTTCCAAATCCCAACCTATGAGCCTTGAACTTAATTGAGAATTAAGTGATTGTTTAGGATCTAGGTTTATGATTTGAGGATCCTAAGATAATTCCAAAAAATATGGGTTAAAGGATAATGGGTTAGCTTTGATCAAGTCGTTAACTGGGTTAGACCTAGGGTTAGATTAAATATGAAATAAGTTAAGAAATTGATCAAATCTAATTAATAATTAATTAGGATTAGGTCATTTCTTTTCTATAGATCAATTCAATAGTTGTAGTTGATCAAAGTCCATACATCTAACAAATGAACACTGATCGTGGCTTAATGGTTGAGCCCGAATCTTTAGGTAGACCAAATCGAAATTGATAACCAATTGATATCTAAGATAAGTCTGGCATTTTCATACTGATGGTTTTTCATTGGTAGCTCACTTACCTAGCTATTTTTTATCGTGTCTAAGACAAGCTTTGGTACACCCTTCCATCGATCTCACTTACCTAGCCAATGTGGTTAATCAAGTCTTGATTAGGTTGCTCCTTGATTCATGCTAACCCAAGTCACATAGAAAATCAATGAGATTGATTTTATTCTGTGAGATTGATTTAGGTGCCCATGGATTTTAATTAATCCTTGTCCTCATCAATGACTTGTAAAGTCAGAGGTAGGATTTGACTTGGTGAAGTCAATGGGAGCAATTTGGTCCATGTCTTCTCTATCCTAAAATTACTAATAATTTAAATTCTCTAAAATTATTAGATTTTCAAAATGATAAAATTATGGGCATAACTGAGTCATAGCCTTCCATTAAGTTGAGTAATAATGTTGGAAAACATGCAAAATTTCATGCATACATTTTAAAACTTTTTTCGAATTAAGAAGAAGCGAAAGACAAAGATTAAATAATTTAATCTAATTATGCATGTGATCTAATCACTAAACCCTACATCTAGGACCTACAATATGTCATGATACATACATAAATCTAAAAATTAAAATAAAGATGATTGGTATTGATCAAATCAATACCTAGATCTAGAACTATTCTAGAAATCCTAGATCATATCTAGGTCAAAAAGAGATCAAATCTCTTACCTTCACGTAGATTGAGAATACTGTAGTTGATTTTATTGTATTTCTTTGTTGCTTGGAGATGCACAATGCATCCAGCCTCTACAGATAGTCCACACAAGGCTGTAATACAGATCGAAGGTTCGTCAAATGAAAATTCGCTCGAAGTGCTATCTTCCGGCAGATCTCTCCTAATGATTAATCTAAAAAATATTCTTCAAATCTCTTGGACACTCCAAAGATGAAAAATAAGAGGAGGAATAAAGGAGAAGACCAACTTTTGGTTCTCCTAAAATTTAAAAAATAAAAGCATAAAGAAAAGCCCTAAGAGAAGACACATCTTCTCTTTCAGGACATCAACCATTGATGTCTTAAATACATCTCTATGTCAAAACAAGAGGAGACCTTCTCCTCTAAAATTTTCTCATGCTTCCAAATCTATTACTCTCTAATTTTTTTCATGAAAAAATCATATAAAATATAGAGAAGAAGGGTTCTCAAAGAAACCCTAAGAGAAGACTTTCTTCTCTTCTTCTTCTCTTATTAGGATATGATCAGATCATATCCAAAGAGGACCACCATGCCCCAACTCCTTGGAGCACTCATCCTCCACGCCCTCTTCCTCTCTCTCTCAGATTTTTCTCATAGAAAAATTATATAAAATAAGAAGAAAAAAACTTGAAAGAAAATCATAAGAGAAGATAATCTTCTCTTTGACCTTTTTCTCTTCAAGATATCAACTTTTAATATCTTATTGAAGTCTCTTCTCTAAGAAAATTTACATCCAAAGCCTCCCACACCTTCTCCTCTTTTTTTTCTATTTTTTCAGGAATTTTTTAAAATTTTTCACATCCAAAACATGAAAGGAGGCGTCCTCCTTTTTATATCTAATAGACTAGGTTAAAACCTAGTCTAATTAGGATTTCATGGTGGAGTTTTAGTGGCGTCCAACTCTTGGATGCCACCTCCTACATTTTTGGCATCGAATATCTAAAACTAATGCACAAAAATTAGGAAGAATGGGTGACACAAAAATAAGAAGGCATGGAGAAAAATTCCAAAGGGAGAGGAGAGTAGTTTTAGGTTTTAAGGATGCTATCAAATAGAATCCAACTCAAAAGCTATTTCCAAATTTGACCAAGTCAAATTTGTTACAAACTCTTCAGATATTGGGTGTAGAAGAGCCTCTCTTAGGTGTGGAGAAGGCTCACAAAAAACTGAAAACAATGAGTGGGCATGGGCTCTCTTAGGTGGCGCAAGGAAGGAGGAGTCTTAGTCTAACTAGGACTCTCCTATTTTAACTTGGTCAAAATCTTTTGAACCCAATTCAAAATAGTTTTGAGTTAATCTAATTAATAGATAATCTTAATTTAATTAAAAATCTAATTAAATTAGATTTAATAAATTTTATATTTGATTTAATTTTTAATCAAATTAGAAATTAGGTGCGCTCAAGTTCTAATTGAACTAGGACTTGTTCTTCCTTACAATTGGCTTATCCAATAAACTAATTAAACTTAATCAAATTACGTATAAACTAATTCTAATTAAATTTAATTTAATTAGACTTAATTTTAATCCAATTGTTCAATCAAATTGAGCCAATTAGCAATCTAATTACTAATCAATCCTCCTACAACACTTGGATTAGGTCAAATATCAATCGTACTGACTCTTTGACCTTAGAATGATTTTAAATTATTGATCAACCATCTAATCAAATAATAACATCTAATGGGTGTGACCCCATAGGTTTGAACCTAAGTCGATAGCATAGAAATCAATTTCTATACCAGTCAAAGTGATCATCTAGCAATGGTATCCGATATTTGGAAAGATCGAATGTATGCAAAGCAACATTCTTAGAATCCTGACCTATGATTACCGTATGATTCATCCCTTTGATCAATGATGCTCAAGATAGCTTTGAGTAAGCTATCAATACTCATATAAGTCATTCATATTGTGTTTCAAAATTATGTAAATCCCATGACTCTTCACGAAAATTATCCAGGCCTAGATTTTGCTAAATTAAAATACAGTAAGACATTCGCTTCCTAAAATTAATCAAGAATAATCAATCCCATCTTGACTCACATACTGACTCTATAAGTACTTGATTATATCCAAAAATCTTTCATTGTTGTATTAAAAATATAGATAGGTTGGTCCAAAGTATAGTGAGTTACTTGCAAGTCACCATGATGATCTTAGGTTAAAGGGACACTTATATCCATTGGCTTTAGCTAACTGCTCTCGATAGTAGAGTGCTACATTGGTCATGTTCAGTGCAAATATACTCCTACATCTTACCTACATATCATACTAGTGTCTCCATACCACTTGGTTATAAGAACAATCAATGCATATGAATACAACGATTTGCACTCGATAAGTTTGATCATGAACAATTTAAGAACCATCTGATAAATCCTTCTTTATCGATTAAGTATGGTTCTAAGAATTTTATCATAATTTAGGAGTTCATTTAAGGAAGATAAAATTTTTATGATGAATAAGCTAAATAACTTTATTATTTGATAATTCATATACTAATTTCAATCATCTACAACTTAGATGATTGACTTTAGAATACATTTTCTAATAAATAATGGATCCATTAACTCAATAATCATTAAAAGCCCAAAGATCTGATACTTATTGATTAATAAAATTATCATTCATAATATGATAACTTGAAAGTGTGTCTCTAATGGTGGTTAGGTTGACCAACCAAAGTTGGACTTAATCATTTATTAGTTAGATGCACTAAGTATGGTCATGTTAATGGTTGGACCTAATCGGATCCTTGCAGTGGAAGCCAAAACCTACTGATTAGAGTTTTAGGATAAAATTAAATTATCAAAAATTATCTAAAGAAATAATTGATTAAAGAACCTACCCAAAGGTGCACATGGATTGACTGGCCAAAGTTGGACTTATGTGCAGTCTATATTGATTCTAGTACCTACTAGAAAATTAAAGTAATTTCTTAAATTAGAGGTAAAGACTATTAATTCATATAAAATAGTGGAAGAATCTTTAGACTAAAGTCCAAGTCTCTAGGTTTAAAATAATTTATATACTTTAGATCATTATTCTCTTTTCTTCATATTATAGCTAAATTCTAATTGCTCCGATCACTGTCAGATAGTGATGTATTTATGGGATCCAACTTCAATAATTAGTATTGAAAGTTGAATTTGGTTCAGTAGCACAAAAGGGTTCGTGCTGGAGCTTATAGGCCCAGTCAAAACAAAAGATTCAAGTTGATCCAAATTAGGTTGAGTGCTTCTATTATTAAAAGCAAGATCATAGGAAGAAGAATTATCTTGCTTTCCTTGACCTCAATAGGCTGAATAAGAGAAGGGAGCAAAGAGTTGCTCATCAAGGATGTTACATAATAATACCTTGTAATTTCTCTATTTATAATTCTACAACTAGGTATTGGATACCGGTAGTTTTATGCAATTTATTGTAAGAACTACAAGTAGAAAGTTTGAAAATTTCAAGAAATTTTTGATTGTCTAGGATGGAAGTTCTATTCAAATCCTAGCTTTGAAAATTATCGAACTAATTTTTAATACAAATGTCATTTAGAGTGACTATCATTACTATCCATCGTTTATAATAAATGTGATCTTTGATGGCCTTTTGGCCAAAGATGATCATCATTTATAAATAAAATGAGATTATTATGATATTATTATGAATAATATTATAATAATATATGGATAATAAAAAATAATATTTAATATTTATACAGTCTATTAAGTGTAATATACATATCTAATAAATACCTCAAGTTAGATAATGTCATGGATGTCTACCTTTGGTATTATAGGCTTAGTCATGTTAACAAGAATAGGTTAAACATGTTAGCTTGAGAGGGCAACCTCAACATCAATGATTGTGAATCATTGATGACCTGTGAGTCTTATCTTCTTGTAAAGATGATAAGTCATCTTTTACTAGAAAAGGTGAAAGAGCCGATAAAGTTATAAGTCTTATACATATTAATGTATATGGACCTATAAACTCAAGTGCTAGAGAAGAATATCAATATTTCATTACAGATAACCTATCTAGATATGGGTAAGTCTAGCCTGAATCATTTGAAATATTTAAATAATTACATAATGAAGTAGAAAAATAAACTAAAAAAGGTATTAGTACTCTTCGATCAGATCGAGGAGGTAAATACTTATCAATGAGTTTTTAACATATCTCGGGAAGAATAGGATTTTCTCATAATGGAGTCATTTCAGAATATGGTGTATCAGAAAGGAGAAGTCGAACATTGTTAGACATGGTTCAATCCACGATGGGGTTTACTAGTCTACCTATTTCAGCGTTAAGCTCTTGAGACTACTTATTTTACTTTAAAAAATTACATCGAGTAAATCTATCGCAAAAATTTCATATGGGATATGGATCGAGCGTTGACCTAGACTCATTCACCTTTGGGTTTAGGGTTATCAGGCCTACGTCAAATATTTGCACATAGATAAATTTGGAGCCCGATTCCATAGATGTATGTTTATAGGGTAACCTAAGAATACTAGGGATATCAATATTTCATTATAGATAAACTTGGAGCCTGATTATTTGCACACAAATAAACTTGGAGTCTGGTTCCATAGATGAAATTTTTAGAACTATACTTAATCGATGAAGAAGAATTTATCAAATAATTCTTAAATTATTTATGATCAAATGATGAGTTATTAACAAGGATGATAATTTAACGAGTGTAGATCGTTGTATGTTATATACGTTGATTGTCCTCGTAATGAAGGATGTGAAGATACTAGTATAGCATGCAGGTGAGATGTAGGAGTATATCTACACTGAACGTGATCAATGTAGTACTCTACTATCAGGAGTAGCTAGCTAAGGCCAATGGATATAAGTATCTCTCCGATTTGAGATTATCACGGTGACTTACTAGCAACTCACTATATTTTGATGCTAGACTACCTGTATTTCTAATATAGGATCAAAAGATTTCTGAGTACAATAAACTACTTGTAAAGTCGGTGTGTGAGTTAAGATGGAATTGACCACTCTTGATTAACTTTAGAAAGTGAATGTCTTGCTGTATTTTAATTTAGCAAAACCTAGGCCTAGATAATCCTTGTGAGGGGTCATGGGATTTGCCAAATTTTAAAATACGATATAGATGACTTATATGAGTGTTGATAGCTAACTCGATATCATCCTGAGCATTATTGATCAAAGGGATGAATTATATGATAACCATAGGTCAGGATTCTAAGAATGTTGCTTTGTATATATTCGATCTATCCAAACGTTGGGTACCATTACTAAAAAAAGGTACCCTTTTTTTATATTTAGGTTGAATTGATTATACATTTGCATATTTTTTCTTAATATTTCTTCCTCTTTTTGTCATCATCAAAATCACAATAATGAAAGGATCATAAAAAAGATAAAGAAGGCAAGAATATAAAAAGGATTGATTCCATTTCAAGATTTAATACTATACAGTTAGAGGTGTATGTTGGTTTACAAAAAATGAATCTCATACCAACATACCTAAATCAAAAGTTAAAACAAAAGAGAAACTAGACCTAGTCCTCATTAGAGAGGAACTCAATGATGGGTTCAGATGAAGATTTGGGTCTAGTTGAGGACAAGTGAGAAGCAGGTCATGGAGATGGTGATGGTCTAGAAGAAGATGGTGGTCCAAAAGAAGAAGAAGTCCAACTCAAAATCTATCGTAGAGTAAAAATGAGGACTTCAGCTGTGGTGCACTAAATAGTGATATTCTCTTCAAGTCTCTGTGCAATCCTGGTGCTGTCGAATAGGAGTAGTTCAATTTGAGTTGATGTTTTATGCTGCTCCTCCAAAATTTCTAACCTTTGAGACAGTTCACTGATTTGTTGAGTAAGCATTTTTGTTTGACCCTCAGTGGATATCCTTTGCTTTTCAATGCTTACTAAAAGTTGATGCTTCACACTGGATTGTATATTTTCTGAGCCACTTCTTCTACCATCCTTTCAAACAATAGATCTTGATCAAAAGCTGGGGGAGGAGCTAGAGTAGGACAAGGAGGCACCTGAGGAGAGTGTGGAGACCCTGGTGTAGTGAAGGAGGGTCCAACAGATGGTGATGGTGGAGGGAGTGGAGATCTATGTTCTTCAGGCTCGATTGCAGCACGTTCATCTGCCCTCACCCATTTATCATTCTTCTTTACAAATTTCATCCTGTTCAATATTTCCTCATTGATGTAGTCCGTGTGAGCCAACTTTTTGAAATCTTCACCTTCTAGATTAACTTGAAAGTCCTTAAAGATTAAGGTGAAGATCATTCCATAGGGTAAACATGCCTTGCTCTTACTGGCTGTATCCTTCAGTTGTTGTAGCATGAGAGAGAAAAAGCTGATGGGAGTTCCAGTCACCATGAAGAACATGACTCCAAGTTCTCTTTTTCCAACCCAGTCATGTCTTTCAACTTTAGGAAAAATAATATGACTGACAAAGGATAGCAGTAATCTCATTTTGATCGAAAGAAGATGTGAAACAAGTTAAAGATTTTCATCAATCTCTTCCCTTTCTAAGACACACTTAAGGGCTTCAATTTTATCAAATAAGTTTAGGTTACTGATCCCAACCCTAGGCACTTCAAGGAGCTGCCCTATCTTTCTCTCATCTAAAGAAATATGCACTCCTTTCACATCAGATTCCACCTTCGACCCATGCTCAAAACTAATGTGGTCAAAAAATTTCCTTATTAAGTCTGGATAAATGTTTACCTCTAGGGTACAAAATTTTTTCCAACCTTGCTATCAGATCCAGGATCCAATACGAAAGTGCTCCCGATCAAGGTAAGCGATGTCCACATAATGGCCCGTTGGAATTATCCTAGTAGCAATGAAAAGCCATGTCATGGAGATGATTGAACCATGTCATGCTGTCATTTAGCCCTAGCTTCAGTCGATGGCATGATGGAGGATCTTTGAGCGGCGAGCGATCTCTTCTTCAGAGCCATTGGGGGCCAAGGTTTGGAGGGAATGGACAAGAGAGGGTGATTTAAAGAATTTTTGAGGAAAGGAGGAGAGTTTTGGAGAGAATGGAGGAGAGGTCTCGGACGAGTGGAATGAAAGAACAGAATAGGAGACCTCTCATAGACCGATTTTAAAAAAAGGGCCCGCATGAATTGAGAGCTCTCATCTTAATGATGAGACATCTCAAAAACTTTGAGATCTCTCGTGTTTAGTGTGAGAGGCCTCGAAATCTAGCCAAGAGGTCTCATGAAAAATCCGAGACTTCTCAAACATAAGGGGAAAAAAATCAGAATATAGGAGGAATTTCAAGCCAATTTTTCTTAAATTTTTAGGATGGAAAAAGGGATGATAGGAATGATGGAAAGAGATAAAAAATGATCCAATAAATTTAAGATTAAGCATTATTAAAGAGAATCATAAATACCAAGTTCATCTTGGATTTTTGAGAATCTATCTTCATTTAGAGGTTTTGTAAAAATGTCAGCTAGTTGATTTTCAATTATGATAAACTCAAGCATAATGTTATTATTTTGTACATGATCTCTAATAAAGTGATATCTAATTTTAATATGTTTAGTTCTTGAATGTTGAATGAGATTTTTTGTCAGGTTTATGGCACTAGTGTTGTCACATCTAATAAGAATTTTATTTTTCTTAATTCCAAAGTCTTTGAGTTGCTGCTTGATCTAAAGTATTTGAGCACAGCAACTCCCCACAGCAACATATTCAGCCTCAGCCATTGATAGTGCTATAGAATTTTGCTTTTTGCTATACCAAGAGATTAAGTTTAATTCTAAAAATTGGCAAGTACCACTGGTACTCTTTCTATCAATTCTATATTCTTCATAGTCTGCATCAGTATATCTAATCAATTCAATGGAGGATTATTTTGAGTACCAAAGTCCTAAGTTATGTGTATAAATTAAATATCTAAAAATTATCCTAATAGCTAGTAAGTGTGATTCTTTAGGGTTAGATTGAGATCTTGCACACATGCATATACTAAACAGTATATCAGGTCTACTTGCAGTTAAATAAAGTAAGGATCCTATCATACTTCTATAGAGCTTTTCACTCACATTCTTACATTTCCCCTTGAAGGGCTATAAGTGCATTTTTCTCATGCCTTTTTTTCCTAATTTTTTTGGTTTTATTTTGAGTTAAATCCCACCTTTACCTATTCCCATGATATCGAAAATTGATATTTCCCGGTCCAGGTTCGTCCAGATCTGATTAGATCAAGAGATATATTTCAAAAATTTTTCTCTTGATCTCAATCAGATCTTGATATGTTTCAGATCTGATTCTTATTATTTTAATAAATAAAATAAAATAAGATAAATTAAATCAAATTTAATTTACCTGATTTGGGTAATCCTATTACCCTGTAGATGATCCTGATTGCAGCGGAAGGTTCTGGATCTTAGCCACGCAAGCGCCTGGCCTCTACCGGTATCCACTCGGGTTGGATCTGGAGATCCTCTTCTTCTCTATCACACCTCCAAAAATCAGATCTGGATCTGATCTGGAGGATCTTCAAAACTCTTTTGAAGATCTGCAGTCGTCCTTTTGCAGCAGCGCAGCCTTCTTGCTTTTGATCGCCTTTCCTTGATCTGAATCGCACCAACCAAAGTCCAAAACTCCTTTTGGACGTGGAGAGCAAGGGGAGAAGAGACTATGGCATGGAGAAGGAGGGGAGAGGCAGCCTTGGGGCGTGGGGTTTCTCAATTGAATTCATTAGAATTAGGGTTGGGCGCAGGGTCTTATTTATAGACCTCTTGTGATCCAACTCCTCTTCCTCTCAACCAATCACAACCCTTTGTGAAATCAGATCTAAATCTGATTGGTTGGAATAGAGACCCCTGGATTCCTCCTTAGAGGGCGCCTAAGACCAGTCAAACTGGATTCTTAGTAGAACTCTAATTGGAATCCAAAAAGGGAGGTGGAGTCCTTGTCCAACAAGGACTCCTAGGCGCCTCCTACTTGGGCTCACGCCACCCTGGGTGGCGTGCGCCCTTCTCCTTGCCAGGTTCTGGCAGGGGGACAGGCCCCCACCAGCTCTCCAATAGGTGCATGACATGTGGTCAAAAGTCAAAGGGTCAATGGTCAACGTTTGACAGTCAAAGGTAGACTTTTGACCAAAGTCAAAGAACAAGAAATGGCAGGTGACCAAAAATGGCAGGTAATGTCTTACAAAATAAGACAACCTATTCTGACTTGGACAACCTCCAGTCAGACCATATGAAGGCCTCTGATTGAGCACAAACTCCTTTGGCTCAGTCAGGACAACTTATTTATGATAGTAAAAGAAGAACGTTAGGTTCAATCGAGTGCTAGCACGATTTCCTTGAACCTAATTGAATCTCATTCAGATCAATTGAACTAGATCAGTTCAATTGATGATCACCAGATTCAAACCCTTGTTTGTGTGACCCAGTTAGGTTCAGTTCTGTATGGTAATGGGATATGTCATGATCTCTATCATCGACATCATCGAAACTCCTTTCGATGGATCAGAACTCTTCTGATTCGAACAGCTAGAATGATCGATCATCTAAATCATTCTAATTGCTCCCAAAATCCACCAGTGACACCTAGCAGTATATGGTGGCAACCCATCAGAGCTGAATGCGAACCTCTTGGTGCAGCTACCTGTGTGATTAAGTTCTTCTATCTTGAGCCCCGATCAGATTAGGGTTAAGGTGAACTCGTCAAACCCTAGTCTCTGTCATATGATGTAATCATTCGATTCGAGTCCAATGTGAAAATCTAAATAGAAACTCTTTCTATTATTTCACTCTACCATGGCCATGGATTTCTGGACTTGATTCTCATGATCATCATAGGGCTGCTCCTCTACCACCGAGGTAGATAGATTCCATCTTGATGCAATCCAGTTCCTACAATGAACATGCTATAGCCAACATACACCTCAGGGTTCCATATGGCTAGGAGACCGAGTAATGGTGTAGTCAAACTATAACACCCTCAAGGTGAACTGCCGATGCATCTCAGGTCAAAGAACCAGACACACTACTGCAGCATCGAGTCAGTCATTGACGAGAAGGTAGACTTCCCTAATGACTACTCGAGGTGGTCACGCTCAGTGCCCTCGTTCTCTAACGAGTACCTGTACTCTCGCTCCGGTGTCTCCACACCGTAGACTCAAGACTCATCTACTAAAGAGAAGCGATTCGTACACCAACCTTCCGGATCAATCACCATCCTCGTGATGATCCTATGGTCGGGAGCTGTTTATGAGTTAATAATGATTATTCATGTCTTAAATTTTCAACTCTTGAAAATATGAATTATCATTACCATTAACTCAAAGGATGTATCACAGACACTAAATACACATATGTGATAGAAAATAACCCATTTCATTAATTATAGTCAAAATTATAATTTTGCCCCTAGAAGTGTATTACAAGTGTCAGCCAATTCTGGCTTCTAGGGCACATATATCTAACAATCTCCCACTTGTCCTAAAGCCAATTGGCTACAAGTCTAAGTCCCATCTTCTCAAGGTGGGCTTCGATCTTCTGCTGGCCCAACGGCTTTGTAAGTGGGTCTGCCACATTATCTGCGGAGTTGACTCTCTTGACCTCAACGTAACCTTTCTCAAGGTAATCGCGGATGAGATGATATCGCCGCTCAATGTGCTTGGACTTCTGGTGAGACCTCGGCTCCTTAGCAAGGGCTATGGCGCCATTGTTGTCGCAGTAAAGAGGAATGGCATCTGATGGCATTACTCCAATTTCTGCAGCAAACTTCTTGTACCAGAATGCTTCCTTTGCAGCCTCTGATGCAGCTATATATTCTGCTTCCATGGTGGAATCTGCTATCACAGTTTGCTTGGAACTCTTCCAGCTGACAGCTCCACCATTGCACACAAACAGACTTCCAGATGTCGACTTTCGATCATCTATATCGGACATGAAGTCCGAGTCTGTGTATCCCTGGAACTTGGAGTTCTCCATTACCAAAGACCAACATCATATCCTTAGTTCTTCTCAAGTACTTAAGGATACATTTCACAGAAGTCCAGTGTTCTTCACCTGGATTTGACTGATATCTGCTTGTGACACTCACAGCATGGGCTATATCAGGTCGTGTACATAGCATGGCATACATGAGGCTCCCTATTGCAGAAGCATAAGGGATCTTGCTCATGCGTTCTATTTCCTCAGGTGTGCTGGGGCACATCTTCTTGGAAAGATGAATACCATGTCTGAAGGGTATTAATCCCCTCTTAGAGTTTTCCATACTAAACCTCTTTAGTACTTCCTCTATGTACATCTTCTGTGAAAGTCCTAGCATCCTATTCGGTCTATCCCTATAGACCTTAATTCCTAGAATAAAGGATGCTTCACCTAGGTCTTTCATGGAGAATTCCTTGGACAACCACATCTTGACTGATGTCAACATGGGAATATCATTCCCAATAAGGAGGATGTCATCCACGTACAATACGAGGAAGACAACAGCGCTCCCACTGACCCTTTTGAAAACACATGGTTCCTCTTCATTTTTGATGAAACCAAACTTTTTGATCACATCATTGAAACGAGTGTTCCAGCTCCGAGATGCTTGCTTAAGTCCATATATGGACCTTTGCAGCTTGCAAACCTTGTGATCAGTATCACTGGATGTGAAACCTAGCGGCTGTTCCATATAGATATCTTCCTCAAGATATCCATTTAGGAATGCCGTTTTCACGTCCATTTGCCATATTTCATAATCGAAATAGGCTGCAACAGCAAGCAATGTGCGGATGGATTTTAGCATAGCTACCGGGGAAAAGGTATCCTGATAGTCAATGCCTTCGCGTTGACTATAACCTTTTGCCACCAGTCTAGCCTTGAATGTCTCCACATTCCCATCTGCACCAATCTTTCTCTTGAAGATCCATTTACACCCAATAGGTACTATACCTTCTGGTGGATCTACCAAGGTCCAGACTTGGTTTGAGTGCATCGAGTCAATTCTCTGACTTCATTGCCTCAAGCCATTTCTCGGAGTCGATATCTGATATCGCCTCGTTGTAGGTTTTGGGATCATCACCATGAGCACCATTACCTATGAGGAACATTTCCTCTACATCCTCTGAAATAATACCTAAGTATCTTTCAGGGGGACGGGAAACTCTTTCCGATCTACGAGGTGGAGGAGGTAGTGTTCTTATTGGCTCAACCTGATTTGGTTCCACTTGGTCCTTAGCTCGTTCTGCTTGTGAGACTTTCTCATCAAGCTTAATCTGCTTTCCAATGCCACTATCTTGAATAAACTATTTTTCAAGAAATATGGCATGTCGACTCACAATCACATTGTGGTCTTCTGGAATGTAGAAATAGTATCCTAATGACTCTTTAGGATATCCTATGAATCGAGCTCTAAAGGACCTAAACTCTAACTTGTCCGCTTGTTGTCTTTTGACATGAGCCGGACAACCCCAAATTCTGAGATGACTCAGACTTGGTTTCTTACCGTGCCATATCTCATACGGTGTGGTAGGAACGGTTTTAGAGGGAACCCTATTCAGTAAATAGATTGAAGTTAATAATGAATGTCCCCAAAGAAAATCAGGGAGGTCTGTGAAGCTCATCATGGATCGAACCATATCCAATAGAGTCCGATTTCTCCGTTCTGAAACCCCGTTGAGTTGAGGTGTTCCTGGTGGAGTCCATTGAGAGACTATGCCATTTTCCTTAAGATAGTCTAGGAATTCCCGGCTAAGGTATTCACCTCCTCGATCTGATCGAAGAACCTTAATGGGTTTTTCCAGTTTGTTTTTCTACTTCATGTCTGAATTCTTTGAACTTTTCAAAAGCTTCAGACTTGTGTCTCATAAGATACACATACCCATACCTAGACAGATCATCGGTAAAGGTAATGAAGTAGACAAAATTGCCTCTAGCCGGCACATCAAATGGGCCGCACACATCGGTATGTACTAGGGCAAGGAGATCTGTGGCCCTCTCCCCATGTCCAACAAAAGGGAGTTTAGTCATTTTGCCTTGAAGACAAGATTCACAAGTTGGATATGACTCAAAAGTCAATGGACTCAATAGCCCATTTTTCTCCAATTTGTTAATCCTATCTTCTGCTATATGACCTAATCTCAGGTGCCATAGATATCTGTCGTTTGGACTATCCCTAGGTCGTTTGGCATTCACGTTTTGCTCGATAGTTAAAACAGGTACATCAATATGCAACTGATAAAGACCATTAACAAGGAAACCATTTGCAATTTTATTTCTTTCATAAAGAATGTTACAATGGTCCTTAAAGAAGGTGATCACATAACCTTCTTGTGCTAAGCATGAAACAGAAATCAAATTCCTGCTAGCTGCAGGCACATAATAACAGTCTTTTAAAACTAAGTCTAAACCAGATGGTAATCGAAGAGGGTATGTTCCCACGGCTACTGCAGCAACTCTTGCTCCATTACCGATGCGTAGGATCATGTCTCCATCCCTCAGCCTCCTGCTATCCTCAAGACCCTGCATAGAAGTGCACAGATGAGCACTAGAACCAGAGTCAAGCACCCAACTGGATGCAGAAGAAACCGTAAGGTTAGACTCAATAACGAGCATACCTCCAGAAGGACCTTCCTTCTTGTTCTTCAGGGTGGCCAGGTAAGTAGGGCAGTTCCGCTTCCAATGGCCGTCGCTGTTGCAATGGAAACACTTTCCTTTGCCATCGACCTTCTTCTTCGGTTCTGCCTTCTTCTTCTTTGATCCTTCCACCTTTTGCTTTTTCACAGACTTCTTTTTCTTTCCATAAGACTTTCTTTTGGAAGAAGTCCGTTCCATAGCAAGAACTGAGCCTTTAGAACCTTTCATAGAAAGCTCAGCGGTAACCAGCATATTCATCAACTCGGCCAAGGAATTTTGAAGTTTATGCATGTGGTAATTCATGATGAATTGCCCATATGCATCAGTCAAGGATTGCAGAATAATATCGTTCTGCAAGTCCAAGTCCAACTTCACACCGAGCTTCTCAAGCTCTTCCATGTCCTTGATCATTGTCAGACAGTGATCTTGGACTGACTGCCCATCACGCATCTTAGCCTTAAAAAGTCATTTTTGTGACTTGATATTTGGCTGCGCGACTCTGTTCACCAAACATCTCCTGCAGGTGAGCCAACATTTGGCGAGCAGTCCCGATATCTTCATGTTGGCGCTGGAGCTCATCAGACATCGAGCCCAACATGTAGTATCTGGCCTTATTGTCTTCGTCAATCCATTTTTCCAGAGACGCTCTCTGTTCAGTGGATGGACGAGCTGGTAAGGTGGGAGGGTCCTGGTCCAAAACATGTGTTAACTTCTCTGAACCCAAAACAATTTTGTAGTTCCTGAGCCAATCTTTATAATTGGGTCCAGTCAGTCTATGTGTGTCTAGGATACGTGCCAAGTGGGTTGGACGCAGACATTTTCCTGTAGAGAGTCAAAGATTCTAGTTAGATACTGTAATTTTGACTTGACCAATTTGTTTAGGGATTTTATTTTTAAACAAATTAGCTCCCACTATTTTCTCGGATCCCTACACTCCCTCTGTAGAGATGCGAAAATCTCCGCGATTGATGATTTCTAGTGGGTGGTGCGGTCTCACCAACTGACTCATCACCTCACCTAACAGTTATTGGTGATGGGTTAGCCAATGAGTGAACAACTCTTGTTCAATGATTCTCTAATCATGGTGCACCCAAACTTGGTCTCTAATTCATGAATCTCACCGTATCCGGAATATTGATCCACTCCTTAGTTAAGTCAGACCCACCATTTGCATAGACTGGGTTCCTAATTGGGTCTCTCACCGTATCCGGAAATATTGAGCCCAACTCATCCTCCAGCCCATAGCATCCAATGCCTAATAGACATGGTTGCGTCTTCCCGGTGCAACTGAGCCACTGTATCCAGCCGAGAACAATCAACCCCGGGAAGGGCCCGCACGTCTACAATGGTGGAAGACCTCAGACTTAATCTTTTCTTAGGGAGAATTGATTCAGGTCTCATTAAACTAGACTTGGCTTAGTCATAACAATTATGACTAACCTAGTGGCATGGGTTCAGCTCGGATTATTGACCACCTCAGATCAGAACTGTGTCAACAGATATGGCCAGGTAAGTGAGACCGGTGGAAGGAATATGCCGTTAACTCGCACAAGAACGCATTCAGGTCGAGTAGCTTCCAATTAAAAACCAGTCGGTCGTCTGTGCCAAACTTACCTTAGACACCAAATTGTTGAGTCAGAACCAATTGGGTTAGCCTACAATCCAGACTCTAACCTCTGAGCCTAATTAGGTCTTGCTTGATCGTGACTCGATCTTGACCCAGACTTAATCCTATTAGGCTGGTCAATTTAAGCATTGTTGATCCCATCTAACCAACTCTTGATTCGGTTTGATCAACCGCTTAGACCTAATTGAGCTACCCAAGCCCGAACCCAGTATTATGAATATGTCTTAGATCTGAAATTCTCAATTTTAGACCTAATTAATATTCCATAAACTTAATTCTTAATTAAGTTGGGTTCATAAACAAAATATGCACAATAAATCCTAGGGTTTCAGGATCTAGGGTTTTGCAGAAAGTAAGTTTTGGGTTTCTGATTAAGGACGAACACGCAGCACCCCTACACGTCATAAGAACACCCCATCGAATGGGAAGAGAGGGCCTTTAAACCCTTCTTCGTTCTTATGACCGGACGGCCAAGAGGAACGCCTTAATCAGGAACATGTAAATCTACAAAACAGTTATAGATCTATATCATATATCTCATATACAAATTTAGATCTAATCAAGGCATATTTTGCATACATCTCATGTATCAAATCATGCATGTTTTCAGATCTAAATTATCTCATAATAATCTAAAAAATTAGATTTAAATTGATCTAATCAAAATAAATTCTAATCTAGACAATTATGTAGAACTATTCTACAACTAGTCTAGACATGCATCAATCATATCTCATATGATATTTAAAATTAAATAATTTTTATTTGCTGTTTATCAGATGTTATTATAACACTTATAATATCAGAAAATAGTAAATAAGAAGATCTAAAATATGATTTAATCAGATTAAATCAAAGACATGCAAAACTATTCTATAGAACTATTCTATTCTAGAACTAGTCATGCATATCTTCATGTTCTTAGATCCAAATCATTTAATTTTAATTTTTTCTGATTTCAGATCTGATCACATCTCATGTGACATCTGAAATCACTTTATTTTCTAATTAAAATAAAATTAAAATCAGATCTAAACAATTTAGAACCATGGCTCTGATACCAGTTGAAGGGAAATCCTGATTTCCCGGTCCAGGTTCGTTCCAGATCTGATTAGATCAAGAGATATATTTCAAAAAATTTTCTCTTGATCTCAATCAGATCTTGATATGTTTTAGATCTGATTCTTATTATTTTAATAAATAAAATAAAATAAGATAAATTAAATCAAATTTAATTTACCTGATTTGGGTAATCCTATTACCCTGTTAGATGATCCTGATTGCAGCGGAAGGTTCTGGATCTTAGCCACGCAAGCGCCTGGCCTCTACCGGTATCCACTCGGGTTGGATCTGGAGATCCTCTTCTTCTCTATCACACCTCCAAAAATCAGATCTGGATCTGATCTGGAGGATCTTCAAAACTCTTTTGAAGATCTGCAGTCGTCCTTTTGCAGCAGCGCAGCCTTCTTGCTTTTGATCGCCTTTCCTTGATCTGAATCGCACCAACCTAAGTCCAAAACTCCTTTTGGACGTGGAGAGCAAGGGGAGAAGAGACTATGGCATGGAGAAGGAGGGGAGAGGCAGCCTTGGGGCGTGGGGTTTCTCAATTGAATTGCATTTAGAATTAGGGTTGGGCGCAGGGTCTTATTTATAGACCTCTTGTGATCCAACTCCTCTTCCTCTCAACCAATCACAACCCTTTGTGAAATCAGATCTAAATCTGATTGGTTGGAATAGAGACCCCTGGATTCCTCCTTAGAGGGCGCCTAAGACCAGTCAAACTGGATTCTTAGTAGAACTCTGATTGGAATCCAAAAGGGAGGTGGAGTCCTTGTCCAACAAGGACTCCTAGGCGCCTCCTACTTGGGCTCACGCCACCCTTGGCGTGCGCCCTTCTCCTTGCCAGGTTCTGGCAGGGGGACAGGCCCCCACCAGCTCTCCAATAGGTGCATGACATGTGGTCAAAAGTCAAAGGGTCAATGGTCAACGTTTGACAGTCAAAGGTAGACTTTTGACCAAAGTCAAAGAACAAGAAATGGCAGGTGACCAAAAATGGCAGGTAATGTCTTACAAATAAGACAACCTATTCTGACTTGGACAACCTCCAGTCAGACCATATGAAGGCCTCTGATTGAGCACAAACTCCTTTGGCTCAGTCAGGACAACTTATTTATGATAGTAAAAGAAGAACGTTAGGTTCAATCGAGTGCTAGCACGATTTCCTTGAACCTAATTGAATCTCATTCAGATCAATTGAACTAGATCAGTTCAATTGATGATCACCAGATTCAAACCCTTGTTTGTGTGACCCAGTTAGGTTCAGTTCTGTATGGTAATGGGATATGTCATGATCTCTATCATAGACATCATCGAAACTCCTTTCGATGGATCAGAACTCTTCTGATTCGAACAGCTAGAATGATCGATCATCTAAATCATTCTAATTGCTCCCAAAATCCACCAGTGACACCTAGCAGTATATGGTGGCAACCCATCAGAGCTGAATGCGAACCTCTTGGTG
Organism: Cocos nucifera; assembly: GCA_006176705.1. NCBI lineage: Eukaryota > Viridiplantae > Streptophyta > Magnoliopsida > Arecales > Arecaceae > Cocos > Cocos nucifera. The sequence continues at coordinate 257,471 of QRFJ01004820.1, forward strand.
CAGCTACCTGTGTGATTCAGTTCTTCTATCTTGAGCCCCGATCAGATTAGGGTTAAGGTGAACTCGTCAAACCCTAGTCTCTGTCATATGATGTAATCATTCGATTCGAGTCCAATGTGAAAATCTAAATAGAAACTCTTTCTATTATTTCACTCTACCATGGCCATGGATTTCTGGACTTGATTCTCATGATCATCATAGGGCTACTCCTCTACCACCGAGGTAGATAGATTCCCATCTTGATGCAATCCAGTTCCTACAATGAACATGCTATAGCCAACATACACCTCAGGGTTCCATATGGCTAGGAGACCGAGTAATGGTGTAGTCAAACTATAACACCCTCAAGGTGAACTGCCGATGCATCTCAGGTCAAAGAACCAGACACACTACTGCAGCATCGAGTCAGTCATTGACGAGAAGGTAGACTCCCTAATGACTACTCGAGGTGGTCACGCTCAGTGCCCTCGTTCTCTAACGAGTACCTGTACTCTCGCTCCGGTGTCTCCACACCGTAGACTCAAGACTCATCTACTAAAGAGAAGCGATCGTACACCAACCTTCCGGATCAATCACCATCCTCGTGATGATCCTATGGTCGGGAGCTGTTTATGAGTTAATAATGATTATTCATGTCTTAAATTTTCAACTCTTGAAAATATGAATTATCATTACCATTAACTCAAAGGATGTATCACAGACACTAAATACACATGTGTGATAGAAAATAACCCATTTCATTAATTATAGTCAAAATTATAATTTTGCCCCTAGAAGTGTATTACAAGTGTCAGCCAATTTTGGCTTCTAGGGCACATATATCTAACAATCCACATATATTTAAACCACAAGAAGGTTATTATTTTTTTTAAAAGAAATAGAGTGGTGTCAACACCTCTAATTAAATTATTTTATAGAAATTTGCTTCTTTCATAATTCTTTTTAAGTCCATAAAGAGCTTTGTTTAATTTATACACATGGTTGGAAAGTGAGTAATTTTCAAAATCAGTAGATTGTTCTACAAAAACTTCTTCTATAATATAACCATTCAAAAAGGTACTTTTCATATCCATTTGAAATAGTTTAAAATTCATGTAACAAGCAAAAGCAAGGAGCAATCTAATTGCCTCTAATCTTGCTATAGGTGCATATGTTTCGTCAAAGTCAATTTCTTCTTCTTGATTATATCCCTTAGCAACTAGTCTAGCTTTATTTCTTACAACATTACCATGTTCATCCAATTTATTCCTAAGTACCCATTTTGTGCTGATTATTGGATGGTCAATGGGTCTGTTTGCAAGAGTCCATACATTGTTTCTTTCAAATTGATTTAGTTCATCTTGCATGGCTAGCATCCAATTAGGATCTTGTTCAGCTTCCTCTATGTTTTTAGGTTCTATTTGAGAAATAAATGCAAGGTAATCAAATGTATCCTTAAAAGAGGATCTAGTTCTTACCCCTTATGAAGGATCACCTAATATCAATTTTTTTGGGTGATTACGTGCAAACCTCCACTCCTTGGGTAGATCCCTATGATCATCGGTTGCTTCATTCTCACCATCGTGGCTTTATTCCAAGATTGTTGTAGATTTGTCTTTGTCTTGAATGTTATTGTCCTTTAAGTTTAGGTCCTTCATTCCATCTTCAAGAATTCCTATATCATCATCAAAAACATCTTCCTTTCTCGAAGATTGGTTGTTAGCTTCATCAAAAATGATATGAATAGATTCTTTAACAACCAAAGAGTATTTGTTGAAAACTCTATATGCTTCACTAGATGTAGAATATCTGAGGAAATATACCCTCATCTGCCTTAGCATCGAATTTACCTAGATTATCTTTACCATTATTATGAATAAATATTTACAATCAAAAATATGAAAATAATAAATATTAGGTCTTTTTTCTTTCCAAAGCTTAAAGAAGATTCTCTTTAAAATCGAGTGAATAGAAACTCTATTTAGGATGTAACATGCTGTGTTAATGGCTTTAGCCCAAAAATATTTGGATAGATTCCCTTCATACAACATGGTACGGGCCATATCAACTAAGGTTCTATTCTTTCTTTCAATAACTCTATTTTGTTGAGAGATTCTAGGTGTAGAAAAATTATGTTCAATGCCATATTCATTGCAAAATTCTTTAAAGTATTTATTTTCAAATTCTGTGCCATGATCACTATGGATACATACCAAAGTAGAGTTCTTTTCATTTATAATTTTTTTATAAAACTTTGGAAACATTGAAAATGCTTCATCTTTGTGAGCTAAAAATAAAATCTAAGTAAAATGAGAATAATCATCAATAATTACTAGATCATATTTCTTTCCTCTTAGGCTTGTGGTCCTAGTAGGTCCAAACAAGTCCATATGAATTAATTCAAGGGGCCTAGAAGTTGAAATCATATTTTTGGATTTGAAACTCCCCCTCCAAATTGGCAACCATCACATACATGATCAATTTTGAAATCTAATTTTGGTAGCCCCTTAACTAAGTCATTATTATGCAATTTATATAGAGTATGCATGCTAGCATGACCTAACCTATGGTGCCAAAGGCAACTAGTTTTATTTATATTAGCATTCATTGCAACTAGGCATTGACCACTCTTCACGGTAATTTCATCAAGGTTTACCATGTAGATATTGCCATGCCTAAATCCAATTAATTTTAAACTATCATCCAAGGAGCTAGATACTTTGCACAAAGAAGATTCAAAAGAAACTTTAAAACCTTTATCACAAAGTTGACTAATACTAAGTAAGTTATGTTTTAAGTTATCAACTAACAATACATTATCTATAAAAGTGATAGGAGTAATCTGAATTTTACCATAGCCAATAATTTTGTCTTTGCCATTATCGTCAAAGGTGATTACTCCCCCATCCTTTCTTTCAAGGATGATGAATTATTGTTTATCACCCGATATATGCCTTGAGCAGCCACTATCTAAGTACCACTTTCTTTTTGATTCTTGGGCTGTAAGGCATTCCTACATAAATAATTAAGTGATGGTTTTAGTTACCCAAGTCTTCTTGGATCCTTTAGGGTTAGTAGACATGGTTCCTTTTGGAATCCAAATCTTATTAATAGTTTTGTCATTGAACTTAGAAGTATTGCATTCAAATGCTTTGTGTCCTATCTTTTTATATCTAAAGTAGGTGATGTGAGAGGTGCCAATTGAAGTATTTGCAGTAAAGAAATTCTTTAAAAACTTAGTTTTGTCTTTAAGTTTATATCCTAGTCTGGCTTTATCATAGACTCCTCTTTGATTATTTAAGATCATTTGCAATTTTTCTGAACTACAAGTGAATTTATCAACTAAAGACCTTAATTTATCCAATTCATCCTTTAGAATTTTGTTCTCTTCTTTTAATTTGTTGTTGCCACTAATTACCTCTTTCTTTTCCTTCAAAAGTGTTTAAGTCATTTCCTTAAGACTATTATTTTTTATGCTAATTTTTTTGAAATCTTTCATTAAGTCATAAAAAGCATCTTGAAGTTCATCAAAGGTAAAATCTAAATCAAGAGTGGAGGATACCTCATCATCTTGTGCCATGAAACACAAGTTTACTTTGTTTTGATCTTCTTCCTCCGAGCTTGACTCATCACTATCGCTCCAAGTTGCTATCATGGCTTTCTTTTTTATTCTTTTTGGTCCTTTCTTCAACTAAGGACATTCAGTCCTAAAATATCCAGGCCTTTTGTATTCGGAGCAAGTGGGCTGATCCTTCTCTTTTTTTCTTTCTTTCTTCCTATTGGCTTCTCCTCTAATGAAGCTCCTCTTCTTGAATTCTTGTCTTTTTCTTTCCATAAATTTCTTGAATTTTTTGATCACCAGGGCCATGTCTTCATGATTTTCTTCACTGATGGATAGATCATCTTCTTCTTCAACAGGCATAGATTTCATTGCTATTATTTTCTTCTTCTTGTTGTCTTCTTCATTATGCCAACTCATGGCTAGCTCATGTATCATCAAGGATCCAATAAGCTCCTCTAAAGATAATGTGTTCAAATCTTTTGCCTTCTGGATGGCTATTATCTTGGCTTCCCATGTCCTAGGCAAACACCTGAGAATTTTTCTTATCAATTCACTATTATTATAAACTTTACCTAAACTTTTTAAAGCATTTATAATATCAGTGAATCTTGTGTACATGCTAGTGATTGATTCAATGGGGTCTATTTTAAACAGCTCATATTGATGAACTAGAATGTTAATTTTAGTTTCTTTTACTTGATTTATCCCTTCATGTGCGACCTCAAGCCTATTCCAAATTTTTTTTGCTGAATTGCATGAGGAGATTCGGTTAAACTCGTTAGCATCAAGGGAATAATAGAGTAGATTCATTGCCTTAGCATTTAATTGGATAAGTTTCTTATCCATTTCATCCCAATTCTTCTCCAGCTTAGGAGTCAATGTGCCATTGATAATGATTGTGGGAGTGTGTGGACCATTGAAAATGACACTCTATATGTCACAGTCAAGGGCTTAAATGAATGCATGTGAGCTTTTCAATAGGTATAGTTGGACCCATTGAAAAGAGGTGGCCTATTTATGGATTGCCCTTCGATAAGTGAATCTCCTAGTTGGATTGACATGATCTTTATCTCTAGTTGATAAAATCAATAATTAGCAAAAAACCAAAGCTCTGATACCAATTATTTTCCAAATGAACAACCTAAGATGGGGAGTAAATTGGATTTTCAAAAATTTAAATAGATATGTACGGTGATTAAAGATTAAATCCTGAGTGAATCAAATGTGAGAGCAAATAGAAGACACAAGCTAGAGCACACACACAAGCAAGAAGATTTTATAGTGGTTCGGTGCACTCCCAACACCTACGTCCACTCCCCAAGTAAACTCTTGAGAATTTTACTGTAATCCCTTAAGATTATCGTCGGATAGTTTTTTCGGGCTCACTATCCAATAACCCAGTTGATTTTTTTCTAGGTTCATCAACCACAACCCTTACAAGATTCAAGTAAACCAATCTGAACAAACAAAAGGAGTAAAAAATTTCAAAACCCAAGTTTCAGCTCCTGCTGAAACCAAATACATAAAAAGGGGAAAGAAAATGTTTCAACTCAAAAGGCCCCTTCGAATGAGCAGAAGAGTTATCCTTGCAGTTTGTTGAAAGCCTCTTTGAATCCATGGAGTTAATGCACTTGAGGATTCTTCAATGCTTGAGAGAACAGATTGATTGAAGATGGAAATTTTCATTCAAGAGCAGAGCATGTTTTTTTTTTCTCTCATTTTTCTTCTCTTGATCATGAATAAGCTTTCTTCCTTTTATATCTATAGCATTCCTCTCTTCTGGTGATGATTGGAGCTCAGAAAAAGTAAAATCCAAAAATTAGAGAGTAGCAACTAGCCGTTGGAATCGAAAATATCTGATCTAGAATGCCCCATCAAAAGGTTATCATCAAATCTCGAGACCTCTCGGTTTGTCTCAAGATGTCTTGTCAAATTACGAGACCTCTTGGTTTGAACAGGAGAGCTCTCATCTTCAGTCTCATGAAAAATCATCTTTCTAAAAAAAATAGCTCGCCTGAGATCGAGACCTCTGAAGGAAAATCCTGATTTCCCGGGGTCAGGTTCGTTCAAATCTGATTGGACATATTTCAAAAATTTTCTCTTAGATCCTAATCAGATCTGACATTTTTTAGATTTAATTTTATGATCTAGCAAATAAAAAAATTAAATTAAATCAAATCTAAATTAATTTTACCTTGATTCTAGGTAATCTGATTACTCATTGATGATCGTGCTGAAGCCCTGAGGTTCTGGATCTAGCAATGCAAGCGCCTAGCCTCTACCGGTATCCACTCAGGCTGGATCTAGAGATCTTCTCCTTCTTTATCTTGTCTCCAAAAATTAGATCTGGATATGATTTAGAAGATCTTCAAAACTCCTTTCGAAGATCTACTGTCGTCTTTGGAGCAGTGCTGCCTTCTTTCTTTCTCGTCAGCCTTTTCTTGCTTGAATCGCACTAATCTGAAGGCCCAACTTCTTTGGTCGTGGAGAGGAGAGAGAGGATCAAAAAGGTAGCATAGAGGAGGGAGAGGGACAGCCTTAGGGAATGGCTAGGAGAGAAGTCTCTAAAAAGTGGGCACAGACAGGTCTTTATATAGACCCTGCTACGCCATGAAGTGCCACAATACCCCGGCCAATCACGTTGCTTCGTTCAATCAGATCTAAATCTGATTGATGGGATGACATCACCTAATCCAATCAGATGAGAGATCTACATATTCATCCTAAGGTGGTGCCTAAGACTGATCAAAGTCTATAGGTGAGGGTCACCTAGTTTGAATCCAACAAGCAATCTGGAGTCCCATTCGTATGGGACTCTGGGCATCCCTATCCATGGGCACACGCCATCCTAGACGTGCACCCCCTCCTTTCCAATTTTTAGGGAGGGGATAAGCCCCTATCTACTCTCCAATAAGTGCATGACACATGGGCAGATGTCTAAGGGTCAAAGATCAATGTTTGACCAAAGTCAAAGGACAAGAATTAGCAGGTGATGAAAAATGGTAGGTGTTGTCTCAAATTTATCTCGTAAATTAAGACAATCCGTTTCTGACCTGGACAAGCTCCAGTCAGACCAGGTAAAGATACCTGAGTGAGCACAAACTCATTTGGCTCAGTCGAGATAACTTTTAATGATAGAAAAAGGAGAATGTTAGGCTCAATCATGTGCTAGCACGATTTTCTTGAACCTAATTGAATCTAATTCAAATTAGTTGAACTGGGTTAGTTTAATTGATGATGTCCAGATTTAAACCCTTATTTGTGTGATCTAGTTAGGTTCAGTTCTATATGATAATGAGATACGTAGTGATCTCCATCATCAACATCATCGAAACTCCTTTCGATAGATCAGAACTCTTCTGATTCAAACAACTAGAATGATCGATCATCTAAATCATTCTAATTGCTCTTAAAATTCACTAGTGACACCTAGCAGTATATGGTGGCAACCCATCAAAATTAAAAATGAACCTCTCAATGTAGCTACTTGTGTGATTAAGTTCTTCTATCTTGAGCCTCGATCAGATTAGGGTTAAGGTGAACTCGTCAAACCCTAATTTCTATCATATGATTTAATCATTTGATTCAAGTCCAATATGAAAACCTTAATAGAAACTTTTTCTATTATTTCACTCTTTGCCATTGCCATGGGCTTATGGACTTGATTCTCATAATATAGGGCTGCTCCTCATCCATCGAGATAGATAGATTCCATCTTGGTGCAATCCAATTCCTACAATAAACATACTATAGCCAACATACACCTCAGGGTTCCGAATGGCTAGGAGACCGAGTCATGGTGTAGTCAAACTATAATACTCTCAAGGTGAACTATCGATGCACCTCAGATCAAAGAACCAGACACACCACTGCAGCTTCGAGTCAGTCATCGACGAGAAGGTAGACTTTCTTATAACTACTCGAGGTGATCACGCTCAATGCCCTCGTTCTCTAATGAGTACCTGTACTCTCGCTCCAGTATCTCTACACCGTAGACTCAAGACTCATCTACTATAAAGAAGTGATTGTACACTAACCTTCCAGATCAATCACCATCCTCATGATGATCCTACAGTTAGGAGCATTTTATGAGTTAATAATGAAAATTCTTGTCTTAAATTTTCAACTCTTGAAAATAAGAATTATCATTACCATTAACTCAAGAGATGTATCACAGACACTAAATATAAATATGTGATAAAGAATAATTCATTTTATTATTTATAGTTAAAATTATAATTTTGCTCCTAGAAGTGTATTACAAGTGTTAGCCAATTCTGGCTTCTAGGGCACACATATCTAACAAACTCCCACTGACCTAAAGCCAATTGGCTACAAATCTAAGTCCCATCTTCTCAAGGTGGGCTTCGATCTTCTACTGGCCCAATGGCTTTGTAAGCAGATCCGTCGCATTGTCTGCAGAGTCAATTCTCTTGACCTCGATGTAACCCTTCTCGAGGTAATCGCGGATGAGGTGGTATCACCGTTCGATATGCTTGGATTTCTAGTGAGACCTCAGCTTTTTAGCAAGGGCTATGGCACCATTGTTGTTGCAGTACAGAGGAATGGCATCTGATGGCATCACTCCGATCTCCATGACAAACTTCTTATACCATAATGCTTTCTTTGCAGCTTCTGACGTAGCGATATATTTTGCTTCCATGGTAGAATCTACTATCACTATCTACTTGGAACTTTTCCAACTGACAGCTCCACCATTGCATACAAACAGACTTCCAGATGTTGACTTTTGATCATCTATATCGGACATAAAGTCCGAGTCTGTATAACCCTGGACTTGGAGTTCTCCATTACCAAAGACCAACAACATATCCTTAGTTCTTCTCAAGTACTTAAGGATACATTTCATAGAAGTCCAGTGTTCTTCACTTGGATTCGATAGATATCTGCTCGTGACACTCACAGCATGGGCTATATCAGGTCGTGTACATAACATGGCGTAAATGAGGCTCTCTATTGCTGAAACATAAGAGAACTTGCTTATGCATTCTATTTTCTCAGGTGTGCTAGGGCACATCTTCTTGGAAAGATGAATGCCATGCCTGAAGGGTACTAAACCCCTCTTAGAGTTTTCCATACTAAAACTCTTTAGTACTTCCTCTATGTACATCTTCTATGAAAGTCCTAGCATTCTATTCGGTCTATCTCTATAGACCTTAATTCCCTGAATAAAGGATGCTTCTCCTAGGTCTTTCATGAAGAATTCTTTAGATAACCATATTTTAACTATAATCAACATAGGAATATCATTTTCGATAAGGAGGATGTCATCCACGTACAATACGAGGAAGACAACAGCGCTCCCACTGATCTTTTTGAAGATACATGGCTTCTCCTCATTCTTGATGAAACCAAACATTTTGATTACATCATTAAAATGAGTATTCCAGCTCCGAGATGCTTGCTTAAGTCCATATATGGATCTTTATAACTTGCAAACCTTGTGATCATCATCACTGGATGTGAAAACTAGCGGCTGTTCCATATAGATATCTTCCTCAAGATATCCATTTAAGAATATCGTTTTTACATCCATTTTCCATATTTTATAATCAAAATAGGCTGCAACAGCAAGCAATGTGCGGATGGATTTTAACATAGCTATTGGTGAAAAGGTATCTTGATAGTCAATGCCTTCGCGTTGACTATAACCTTTTACCACTAATCTAGCCTTGAATGTCTCCACATTTCTATCTGCACCAATCTTTCTCTTGTAGATCCATTTACACCCAATAGGTACTATACCTTCTGGTGGATCTACCAAGGTTCAGACTTGGTTTAAGTGTTTCTGACTTCATTGCCTCTAACCATTTCTCAGAGTCGATATCTGATATCATCTCGTTATAGATTTTGGGATCATCACCATGAACCCCATTACCTACGAGGAATATTTTTTCTACATCATCTGAAATAGTACCTAAGTACCTCTCAAGAGGATGAAAAATCTTTTTCGATCTATGAGGTGGAGGAGGTAGTGTATGGATTGGCTTAACCTGATTTGGTTCCATTTGGTCCTTAGCTCGTTGCTCTTGTGAGACTTTCTCTTCGAGTTTGATCTACTTTCCAGTACCGCTATCTTGAATAAACTATTTTTCAAGAAAGATGGCATGTCGACTCACAATCACATTGTGATCTTCTAGAATGTAGAAATAATATTCTAATAACTCTTTAGGATATCCTATGAATTGAGCTCTAAAGGACCTAAAGTCTAACTTCTCCGCTTGTTGTCTTTTGACATGAGCCGGACAACCCCAAATTCTGAGATGACTCAGACTTGGTTTCTTACCATGCCATATTTCATACGGTGTGGTAGGAACAGTTTTAGAAGAAATCCTATTCATTAAGTATATTGTAGTTAACAAACAGTATCCCCAAAGAAAATTAGGAAGGTTTGTGAAGCTCATCATGGATCGGACCATATCTAATAGGATCCAGTTCCTCCATTCTAAAACTCCATTGAGTTGAGGTGTTCTTGGTGGAGTCCATTGAGAGACTATGCTATTTTTCTTGAGATAGATCAGGAATTTCCAACTAAGATATTCACCTCCTCGATCTGATCGAAGAACCTTAATAGGTTTTTCAGTTTGCTTTTCTACTTCATGTCTGAACTTCTTGAACTTTTCAAAGGCTTCAGACTTACATCTCATAAGACACACATACTCATACCTAGATAAATCATCGATAAAGATTATGAAGTAGACTAAATTATCTCTAGCCGGCACATCAAATGGGCTGCACACATCTGTATGTACTAGGGCAAGAAGATCCATGGCCCTTTCTCCATGTTCTATAAAAGAAAGCTTAGTCATTTTGCCATGAAGATAGGATTCACAAATTGGATATGACTCAGAAGTCAACGGACTTAATAGTTCAATTTTTTCCAATTTGTTACCTTATCTTCTACTATATGACCTAATCTTAGGTGCTATAGATACCTATCATTAGGACTATCCCTAGGATATTTTGATTTTATGGCATTCATATTTTGCTCAAAATTAAAAATAGATACATCAACATGTAACTGATAAAGACCGTTAATAAGAAAACCACTAGCAATTTTATTTCTTTCATAAAGAATGTTACAATGGTCCTTAAGAAAACTAATTACATAGCCTTCTAATGCAAGGCAAGAAATAGAAATCAAATTCCTGCTTACTACAGGCAAATAATAACAGTCTATTAATACTAAGTCTAAACCAGATGGTAGTCGAAGAGGGTATGTTCTCACGGCCATGACAGCAACTCTTGCTCCATTTTCGATGCGTAGGATTATCTCACCATCCCTCAGCCTCCTGTCATCCTCAAGACCCTGCATGAAAGTGCATAAGTAAGCACTAGAACCAAAGTCAAGCATCCAACTAGATGCAGAAGAAACTGTAAGGTTAGACTCAATAACGAGCATACCTCCAGAAGGATCTGCCTCCTTCTTTAGGGTAGCCAGGTAAGTAGGGCAGTTCCACTTTCAGTAACCATCTTTGTTGCAATGAAAATACTTTTCTTTGTCAGTGGCCTTCTTCTTCAGCTCTGCCTTTTTCTTCTTTCCTCCTTCTATCTTCTACCTTTTCATAGACTTCTTCTTCTTTCCAAAAGACTTTCTCTTGAAAGAAGTCCATTTCATAGTAAGCACTGAGCCTTTAGATCCTTTCATGGAAAGCTCAGTGGTAATCAGCATGTTCATAAGATCAGCCAAGGAATTTTGAAGATTATGCATATGGTAGTTCATGATGAACTGCCCATACGCATCAGTCAAGGATTGCAAAATTATATCATTCTATAAATTCAAATTCAACCTCACTCTGAGCTTCTCAAGCTCTTCCATGTCCTTGATCATCATCAGACAATGATCTTGGATTGATTGCCCATCACACATCTTAGCCTTGAACAGTCGTTTAGTGACTTGATACTTGGTTGCACGACTTTGTTCACCAAACATCTCCTGTAGGTGAGCCAACATTTGGCGAGCAGTCATGATATCTTCATGTTGGTGCTGAAGTTCATCAGACATCGAGTCCAACATGTAGTATCTAGCCTTATTATCATCGTTGTCCACTTATCCAGAGACGCTCTCTGCTCAGTGGATAGACGAGCTGGTAAGATGGGAGGGTCTTGGTCCAGTACATGAGTTAACTTCTCGAAATCCAAAATGATTTTGAAGTTTTGAAGCCAATACTTGTAATTTGGTTCGGTCAGTCTATGGGTGTCCAAGATTCATGCTAGTGGATTGGATGCAGACATTTTTCTATAGAGAGTCAAAGTTTCTAGTTAGATATTGTAATTAAGACTTAACCAATTTATTTAATAATTTTATTTTTAAATAAATTATCTCCCACTATTTTCTCGGATTCCTACACTTCCTCTGTAAAGATGCAAAAATCTCCATGATTATTGATTTCTAGTGGGTGGTGCGGTCCCACCGACTTACTCATCACCTCACCTAATAGTTATTGGTGATGAATTAGCCAATGAGTAAACAACTCTTGTTCAATGATTCTCTAATCATGATGCACCCAATCTTGGTCTCTAATTCATGAATCTCACCTTATCCGGAATATTGATCCACTCCTTAGTTAAGTTAGACCCACCATTTGCATAGATTGGATTTCTATTTGAGTCTCTCACCATATCCAAAATATTGAGCCCAATCCATCCTCCAGCCTGTAGCATCCAATGCCTAATAGACATGGTTGTGTCTTTTCGGTGCAATTGAGCCACTATAACCAATCGAGAATAATCAACTCCAAGAAGGGCCCGCACATCTACAATGGTGGAAGACCTTAGACTTAATCTTTTCTTAGAGAGATTTGATTTAGGTCTCATTAAACTAGACTTGACATAGTCATAACCATTATGACTAACCTAGTGGCATGGGTTAGCTCAGATTATTGGCCACCTTAGATCAGAACTGAGTCAACAAACAGGGTCAGATAAGTGAGACTGGTGGAAGCAATATGCCATTAACTTGACAAGAACGTATTCGAGTCGAGTAGCTCTCAATTAAAAATCAGTCAGTCGTATCTGCCAAACTTACCTTAGACACCAAATTATTGAGCCAGAACCAATTGGGTTAGCCTATAATCCAGACTCTAACCACTGAGCCTAATTAGGTCTTAGCTTGATCGATCACTCACATGACTCGATCTTGATCCAGACTTAATCCTATTAGGCTGGTCAATTTAAGCATTGTTGATCCCATCTAACCAACTCTTGATTCAGTTTGATCAACCGCTAGACCTAATTGAGCTACCCAAGCCCGAACCCAATTTTATGAACATGTCTTAGATCTAAAAATTCTCAATTTTAGATCTAATATGTTTCATAATCTTAATTCTTAATTAAGTTTAGGGTTCAAAAATAAAACATGTAATAAGATCCTAGGGTTTCAGGATCTAGGGTTTTGCAGAAAGTAAGTTTTCAATTTTTGATTAAGGACGAACGCGCAGCACCCCTACACATCATAAGAACACCCCATCGAATGGAAAGAGAGGGTCTTTAAATTCCTACTTTGTTCTTATGATCGGACGGCCAAGGGGAACGCCTTAATCAGAAATACAACTAATCTATAAAAACTAATTAGATCTAAGCATATATCTCATATAAAAAAAATTGATCTAATTAAAATATATTTTGCATACATCTCATGTATCTTGCACGAATATTTTGTAGATCTAAATTATCTCATAATTATCTAAAAAATTAAATTTAAATTTGATCTTATCAAATAAAATTTAATCTAGACCCTATTGTAGAACTATTCTACAACTATTCTAAACATGCAACTATCATATCTCATATGAACAAATTAAATTAAATTTATTTTTTATTTTTAGATCTTATTATAATATTTATAAGATTAGAAAATAGTAAATAAATAGATCTAAAAATCATATTTAATTAAATAAAAATTATGATTATACTAGACTACACAGAATAATTCTATTCCTAGTCTAGTTATGTATCTCATACATATTAGATCCAGATTAATTAATTTTAATTTTTTATTTTTTAATTTTAGATCTAATCACATCTCATGTGATATCTAAAATTATAAATTTATTATATTAAATTATATCTAAATAAATTTTATAAGAACCTGGCTCTGATATCAGTTGAAGGAAAATCCTGATTTTCTGGGGTCAGGTTCGTTCAAATCTGATTAGATCGAGAGACATATTTCAAAAATTTTCTCTTAGATCCTAATTAGATATGACATTTTTTAGATCTAATTTTATGATCTAGCAAATAAAAAAATTAAATCAAATCAAATCTAAATTAATTTTACCTTGATTCTAGGTAATCTGATTACCCATTGATGATCGTGCTGAAGCCCTGAGGTTCTGGATCTAGCAATGCAAGCACCTGGCTTCTACCAATATCCACTTGAGCTGGATCTAGAGATCTTCTCCTTCTTTATCTTATCTTCAAAAATTAGATCTGGATCTGATTTGGAGGATCTTTGAAACTCCTTTCGAAGATCTACTATCATCTCTGCAGCAGTACTGCATTCTTCCTTTCTTGTCAGCCTTTTCTTGCTTGAATCGCACTAATCTGAAGGCCCAACTTCTTTGGTCATGGAGAGGAGAGAGAGGATTAGAAAGGTGGCATGGAGGAGGGAGAGGGGCAGCCTTGAGGCATGGCTAGGAGAGAAGTCTCTAAAAAGTGGGCACAGATAGGTCTTTATATAGACCCTGCTGCGCCATGCAGTGCCACATCATCCTGGTCAATCACGTTGCTTCATTCAATCAGATCTAAATCTAATTGATGGGATGACATCACCTAATCCAATCAGATGAGATACCCATAGATTCATCCTAAGGTGGCACCTAAGACTAGTCAAAGTCTATAAGTGAGGGTCATCTAGTTTGAATCCAACAAGCAACCTGGAGTCCCATCCGTATGGGACTCCGGGCGTCCCTATCCATCGATGCACGCCATCCTAGATATGTGCACCCTTCTTTCCAATTTTTAGTGAGGGGACAAGCTCCTATCTGCTCTCCAATAAGTGCATGACACATGGGCAGATGTCCAAGGATCAAAAGTCAACTTTTGATCAAAGTCAAAGGACAAGAATTAGCAGATAACGAAAAATGGTAGGTATTATCTCAAATTTATCTCATAAATTAAGACAATCCTATACTAACCTAGACAAGCTCCAGTCAGACCAAGTAAAGATACCTAAGTGAGCACAAATTTATTTGGCTCAGTCGAGACAACTTTTAATGATATAAAAAGGATAATGTTAGGCTCAATCATGTGCTAGCACGATTTCCTTGAACCTAATTGAATCTAATTCAAATCAATTAAACTGGGTTAGTTCAATTGATGATATCCAGATCCAAACCCTTATTTGTGTAACCCAATTAGATTCAGTTCTGTATGGTAATGGGATATGTAGTGATCTCCATCATCAACATCATCGAAACTCTTTTCGATGGATCAGAGCTCTTCTGATTCAGAAAACTAGAATGATCGATCATCTAAATCATTCTAATTGCTTCCAAAATCTACTAGTGACACCTAGCAGTATATGGTGGCAACCCATCAAAACTAAAAATGAACCTCTCGGTGTAGCTATTTGTGTGATTAAGTTTTTCTATCTTAAGCCTCGATCAGATTAGGGTTAAGGTGAACTCGTCAAACCCTAATTTCTATCATATGATTTAATCATTTGATTCAAGTCTGATGTGAAAATCTTAGTAGAAACTCTTTCTATTATTTCACTCTCTGTCATGGCCATGGGCTTATGGACTTGATTCTCATGATCATCATAGGGCTGCTCCTCATCCACCGAGGTAGATAGATTCCATCTTGGTGCAATCTAATTCTTACAATGAACACGCTATAATCAACATACACCTCAGGATTTTGAATGGCTAGGAGATCGAGTCATGGTGTAGTCAAACTATAACACCCTCAAGGTGAACTGTCGATGGACCTCAGGTTAAAGAACCAAACACAACTACAGCTTCGAGTCAGTTATCGATAAGAAGGTAGACTTTCTTATGACTACTCAAGGTGGTCACGCTCAGTGTCCTCATTCTCTAACGAGTACCTGTACTCTCACTTCGATGTCTCTACATCATAGACTCAAGACTCATTTACTATAAAGAAGTGATTGTACACTAACCTTCTGGATCAATCACCATCCTCATGATGATCCTACAGTCAGGAGCATTTTATGAGTTAATAATGAAAATTCTTATCTTAAATTTTCAACTCTTGAAAATAAGAATTATCATTACCATTAACTCAAGGGATGTATCACAGACACTAAATACACATATGTGATAAAAAATAATTTATTTTATTATTTATAGTTAAAATTATAATTTTGCCCCTAGAAGTGTATTACAAGTGTCAGCCAATTTTGGCTTTTAGGGCACACATATCTAACAACCTCTCAATTTTGAACGAGATGTCTGGTTAGGATCATGAGATCTCTCGAGAATCCTACGAAACCTCTCACTCTCAAGGCACAGAAACTAGGTTTTTGTTGCCTAATACCAAGAGCTCTCGAGATTCTCTCGAGACCTCTTGAAACCATGCTGAAATAGTGCTTGGGGAGTGCCAGTCCACTCGAAAGCTCTCAAAAAAATTCTAAAATATCTCGAAGACTACTCCAAGGTGATTTTGAGAGAATTTTCACTCTGAATAGGGAGATTTGAATTTTGATTGATTTTTACTTAATATCTTCCTTATTTTGATCAAAGAGCTCTCTTTCCCCTAACATTGGAATACTTAAAATAAAATATATTAGTAATCATTTGCTTTAATATTTGGTCATCATCAAAATCACTTAGAAGGTTCAACAAAGAGATTCAAAGATAATTTTTTAGATCAACAATTAGAAAGGATCCATGAGAAGCTAGCACTTTGAGTGGATCTTCATTCGACAAACCTTCAATCAAAGTAATAACTTCATCTAGACAACCTATAGAAGCCGGATGCACTGTGCGGCTCCAAGCAATAAGGACAACATCGATTATCAGCTGCGATGTTCTCAACCCGCATAAAGATATGAGATTTGATCTCTTATCTTACCTAGATATGATCTAGGATTTCTAAAATAGTTCTAGATCTATGATATTGATATGATCAATACCAACCTAATTTTTTTTTTATATTTATATATGCATCATGATATATCATAGGTCCTAGATGTAGGGTTTAGTGATTAGGTCACATGCATATTATAAATTAAATAATTTAATCTATGTCTTTTGTTGCATCTAGTTTTGAAAAAGTTTCAAAATTTATGCATGAAATTCTGCATATTTTTTAATAGTCGGGCCATTTCGTCCCCCCACCCATGCTGGTACCTCTAGTAGGAGTTGTGGTAGGCATGGTCGTGGTCGAGCTCATGCTTTTGCACTTGACCTTCCTCATCCTATTTCTAACTCCTCTGATGATTTTGACTTTTCTGGTGGATCCAGCCATCTTCTTTACTAGATCTTCATTAGTTAGCTTTATGGATTTAGGTTACAGCTTATGGCCTCTGTATTTTGATTGTCTCATGGATAGTTGTATTTCTTGGTTATCCATGACTTTTGTATTTATTGATGGCCTATGACTTTTGACAGTTTAGTATTTTGGCATTACATTCTCACTACTTGTATTTTTAATACTTATGACTCCTGTTATATTTTTGGATATATATATGACCTTAATTTCTATGAATATTGTTTGAATTGGTTTCTATGAATTGGCTTGGCATGCTATAAGCAATTTCAATGTCTTGTATGTATTCTTGATGAACTTTTAATTCAGCAACAAAATATAGAGAATTAATTAAGGGAGAGTCTTTTCCTTTTAAGAGAAACTTTCTAAGATAATAATTAATGATGTTATAAAAGGGGAGTAGAGTAATAAAATTGGCAATAAGCAAATTACAAACTATTCAAAATGCAAATTATTCAAATGATAATGGTCGGCAATAAATAATTTTCAAACTACTCTTGTACATTGATGTACTTTTAAATTTTGAAATTCTTAATGGCATCTCTTTTTACTCCAATGCTTCATACATGTTATATTTTTGTTTATGCTCAAATATTTTATCATCATTGAAAAGAAAAAGATTGTTGCTCCAATAATTGATTTTGATGACTACAAAATATTTGAGGGAAGCACTAATGATTTTTGGCTTGAAAAAAAATCAATTGTGCACTTCAGGTTTCATAAGATTTTTCAAATTTATTAAAGTAAGTTGAAGAAGGGCAAGATTATAATTTCATAGAGTTGAAGATCAAGAAAATATGTTTTAGAAGCCTCAAGAGCAAGAAGAGGAATTCTGATCTTTTGGAGATAATTTTATAATTTTTGAGTAAAAGGGTCGACCCCTAGGTCAACCCTTGCTAAAAGGGCTAATTGGCATGCTGATTTTTGGTTGGCACGCTTAAAGAGGATGACCCTAGGATCAACCCCTATACTAGGAGTTGACCTTTGCTATTTTGCAAGTCAAAAATACAAAATGTTTTTTTTTTTATTTTGTGTCACAAACGTTGACCCCTATGACAAAAAATCTCTACAATGGCTAATTTTTCATAAGTTTTGGCTGCATTTAATGCTCATTTATGGGACTCCAATGGCTACAAATGGGCACTATTCACTCTCCAATACTTAATGAAGATATAAAAGCTTTTAAAAGAAGGAAAAGCACAAAAAAACTTAAGCAAATACTCAGCCCTAGTGAAATATCTTCTTCAAGCAAAAGAAAAATTCAATTCAAGCTCAACCACCTCTCCAAAGCTCATTCAAGTCTTCACCCACTTTGAAAGGAGTCTGAAAAGTTCCTCTATTGTGTAAAGTGCTTTTAAAGTTCTATTGTACTCATAAAGAAACTAATCTTGTATTTCTTTATCATTAAACTTATACTCTATTTTTAATTACTTTATTTTAAGCTTTTCATTAAACTTTATCATTAAACTTTAAGAGAGTTGATCTGAACCTTGAATCAGAGTATATTGGGTTAGCTTGTACCTAGAAAATAAGTATTCTATCTTAGGATAGCTAGGGTCAGAGGTTATCGATATTGTATTCACTTGAATATATTTAGCAAATTTTGAATTTTTAAGTAAGAGCTTAGAGAGTGGATGTAGGTGCAAGGTTGGTTCTGAACTACTATAAATCTTAATTATTTGTGATGTACTTACTTGCTCTCTATCTTCATTTCTTTATTTTCTTGCATACTTGCTTCTCATTTTTGCACTTTGCTTAAATCACCCACTGCATATTACTTGCTTATCTTAATATAATCTTTATAGTTCATAATTAATTTTAAAATTTTAAAAATTCAATTCAACCTCCCACCCTCCTTCTTGGGTTGCATAGCTAGGCAACACACCATCAACATAAGAAGTAATAAATTATTATTAGATTTTAATTTTCAAACCTCTAATGTCTTAATTACTCCTAATTCTCAAATTTCTTGACACTACCTATTACATGACTAATTAATAATAAAGATGTTAGGATTTTCCTTGATTTAGAGATCGGAGCACAAATCCTTTTACTCAACATTTTCTCATCAAATCAATCATATCTCCACACAAAAACTAATGCTTATCATGGAACAAGATTGACATAAGGAGGATGAGATTAGTTGGATAGAGCATCTAGTAGCGACCCTAATCAATCATAATAGTATGGTCAAATTCTATAGATCAATAAATAAATGGTCTAATTAAGACAAGGATAACATGTCTAGGATTATTGATGGTGAATCTGGAAATAGCCAACGAAAGGTTGGGGAAAGGCCAAACAGTCAGATGATCACCTATGGTACCAATCCAGGACTTCGCACTAGGGTCCAACTAACTGATCTGGGTTTACCTAGACATCTAGACCATCCATTGGTCCATAGTTGTTGACCCCCTAAGTGATTTTGATGATGACCAAATATTAAAGCAAATGATTACTAATAAATTTTATTTTAAGTATTTAAATATTAGAAGAAAGAGAGCTCTTTGACCAAAACAAGGATGATATAAGGTATAATTCAAATCAAGATCAAATCTCTTATTTGGTAGCAAGAATTTTCTTGAAAATAGTCTTGAAGCACTTTCGAGACATCTCCTGAAATTTACGGGACGTCTTGTGGAGTTTGGCATGGTGAAATAAGGTTCTGGCATGATTTCAAGAGCTCTTGAGTGAAACTCGAGATGTCTCCTTCTCAAGAGATAGAAGCATCATTTCTACGTTCTAAGAATGACACATCTCATAGAATTTTTTAGAGATCTAGCAGTCCCAATGAGATGTCTCCCTCAAAATCGAAAGCTCTTAATCTCGGGCGATAGATTTTTTTTAGAAAGTAGATTTTCGAGCGACTAAGAATGAGACATCTCCTAGTCAAACCAAGAGATCTCAAAATCGGGCGAGACATCTCGAGACAAACTGAGAGATCTTGAGATACAGCGATAGCATTTCAATGGATAGTTCTAGACCTTTTTTTGGCTCCAATGGCTAGTTCCCTTCTCCAACGATCACATTCGGCCTGTTTCTACCTTCTAATCAAATCAAGCATGGTGGAAATGGACTAGATATAAAAGAGAAGAGGAAATATTTTTTTGACATCAAGAAAATGATAGAAAAGAAACAAACACCCTATTTTTCAATAAGCAATCTCTTTCATCCTAAGTTCTCTTAAGCATTGAAAAACCCTTAAGTGCAATAACTCCAAGCATTCAAAGAGGCAACAAACAAACTACAATAATAACTACTCAGCTCATTTAAAGGAGAATTCTCTATTGTACAAATTTCTCATTTCTTTGCATGTACTAGGTTTCAGCAGGGGCTGAAACTCAAAATTTAGGATTTTACTTTTCTTTCCTTAATTTGTATTGCCTCATCTAATATTTATAAGGATTGTGGTTGGTGAACCTAAAAAAAACCAACTAGATTTTGGGATAGTGAGCCCAGAAAAACTATCTAGCTATAATCTTAAGGGATTATAGTAAAATTTTCAAGAGTCTTGCTTGGGGAGTGGACGTAAGTGCTGTGAGTACACCGAACCACTATAAAAATCTCTTGTTTGTGTGTATGCTCTTGTCTCTTGTATTTCATAGCTCTCTCATCTCACTCACATAGCATTCAAATAGTTCTTATTGCATATACTTGCTTTAATTTTTAAAAATCCAATTCACCCCGTCCCCCTATTGGATTGTCTAGCTAGGCAACAATTAGTATCAGAGCTTTGGTTCTTTACTAATTGTTGATTTTTTTTTCAACTAGAGATAAAGATCATGTCAACCTAAATAGGGGGTTCTCTTGCCAAGGGGCAATCCACCAATAGGCCACCTCTTTTCAATGGATCCAACTATACCTGTTAGAAAGCTTGCATGCACATTTTTATACAAGCCCTCGACTATGACATATGGAGTGTCATTGTCAATTGCTGCACACACCAATAATCATTGTCAATGGCACATCCTCTCCTAAGCCGGAGAAGGATTGGGATGAAACAAATAAGAAACTTGTCCAATTAAATGCTAAGACAATGAATGTTCTCTATTACGCTCTTGATACAAATGAGTTTAACCAAATTTTTACTTGCAATTCTATAAAGAAAATTTAGGATAGACTTGAGGTCACACATGAAGGAACAAACCAAGTCAAAGAAATAAAGATAAACATGCTAGTTCATCAATATAAATTATTTAAAATGGATCCAACTGAATCTATCACTAGCATGTATATAAAGTTTACTAATATTATAAATGGTTTGAAAAATTTAGGAAAAATTTATTCTAACAGTGAATTAGTGAGAAAGATTCTTAAATCTTTGCCTTGGTCATGGAAAGCCAAGGTAACAGCCATCCAAGAGGCAAAGCATCTGAACATAGTACTACTTGAGGAGCTCATTGGATCCTTGATGATACATGAGCTTGCAATGGGTCGGCACAATGAAGAGGATATCAAGAAGAATAAAACTATTACCCTAAAATTCATGGTGGCTGAAGAAGAAGATGATCTATCAATTAATGATGAGAACGATGAAGATATAGCCCTGGTGATCAGAATGTTCCAAAAATTTATGGAAAGAAGAAGGCAAGAATTCAAGAAAAAGAGCTTCCTTAGAGGAGAAGCTAACAAGAAGAAAGAAAAAGAAAAGAAGAAGGATTAGCCCACTTGGAGCGACAACGACGAGTCAAGCTCGGAGGAAGAAAACAAAAACAAAGCAAACTTGTGCTTCATGGTACAAGATGATGAGGTATCCTCTACACTTGATTCAAAATTTATCTTTGATGAGCTTCAAGATGCTTTTTATGATTTAATGAATGACTTTAAGAAGAATAATACAAAACATAAATATCTTAAGAAAATGAATCAAACACTTGTAAAAGAAAAGGAAGAAGCTATTTGTGAACACAATAAGTTAAAAGAGGAAAACAAAATCCTAAAGGATGAATTAGATAAGTTAAAATCTTTAGTTGACAAATTTACTTGTAGTTCTAAAAAATTATAAATAATCTTAAACAATCAAAGAGGAGTTTATGATAAAATCGGAATTGGATATAAACCTAAAGATAAGATAAAATTTCTAAAGAATTTTTTCACTGCACCCACATCTATTAGTACCTCACACATCACATACTTTAGCTGTAGAAAAGTAGGACACAAGGCATTTGAGTGCAACACAAGAAAATTCAATGGAAAATAAATTAAAAAAATTTAGGTTCTAAAAGAAACTATGACCACTAACCTAAAAGGATTCAAGAAAACTTGGGTACCTAAAACTGTCACTTGATTATTTGTGCAGGAATGCCTTGTAGTCCAAGGATCCAAACATGAATGGTATTTGGATAGTGGCTATTTAAGGCATATATCTGATGATGAGGAGCAATTCTTTATCCTAGAAAGGAAGGAGGGGGGAGTAGTCATCTTTGGCGACAACGGCAAAGGCAAAATAATTAACTCTGATAAAATTCAGATTTCTCCATCTACCTTCATAGATAATGTTTTATTAGTTAATAACTTAAAACATAACTTGCTTAGTATTAGATAGCTATGTGATAAAGGTTTCAAAGTTTTATTTGAATCATCCTTGTGCAAAATAACTAGTTCCATAGATGATAGTCTGAAATTCATTGGATTTAGGCATAGCAACATCTATATGATAAATTTTGATGAAATTACCATGAAAAGTGGTCAATGCCTAGTTGCAATGAATGCTAACATCAAAAAAACTAGTTGGCTTTGGCACCATAGATTAGGTCATGCAAGCATGCATACTATTTCTAAATTACTCAACAAAGATTTAGTTAAAGGGTTACCAAAACTAAATTTCAAGTTTGATCATGTTTGTGATGCTTGCCAATTTGAAAAATAAACTATGGGGTGTTTTAAATTTAAAAATATGATTTCAACTTTTAGGCCTCTTGAATTGATACATATGGATTTGTTTGGACCTACTAGGACTACAAGCCTAAGTGGAAAGAAGTATGGCCTTGTTATTGTTGATGATTATTCTCGTTTCACATGGATTTTATTTTTGGCACACAAAGATGAAGCTTTTTCAATGTTTTCATAGTTTTACAAAAAGATAATAAATTGAAAGAACTCAACTATAGTTTGTATCCATAGTGATCATGGCACAGAATTTGAAAATAATTTTTTTGAAAAAATTTGTAATGAACATGGCATAGAGCATAATTTTTCTGCACCTAGAACTCCTTAACAAAATAGAGTTGTTGAAAGAAAGAATAGAACCTTATTTGATATGGCCTATATCATGTTGTGTGAAGGAAATCTATCCAAATACTTTTAGACCGAAGCCATTAACATAGCATGTTACATCCTAAATAGAGTTTCTATTTACCTAATTTTAAAGAAAACCCCCTATGAGCTTTAAAAAGAAAAAATATCTAATATTAATTATTTTCATATATTTGGTTGCAAATGCTTCGTTTATAATAATGGAAAAGATAACCTAGGTAAATTTGATGCTAAGGCAGATGAGGATATCTTTCGTGGATACTTCACATCTAGCAAAGTATATAGAGTCTTCAACAAACATTCTTTGGTTGGAAGAATCTATCCATGTTATTTTTGATGAAGCTAACAATCAATCTTTGAGAAAGAAAGATATTTTTGATGATAATACAGGAATTCTTGAAGATGAAATGAAGGAGCTTAACTTAAAAGACAACACCATTCATGACAGAGATAAATCCACAACAACCAATGAACAAGAGAAGAATGAAGAAGTTGAAACAACTAAAGAACATGAAGATCTACCCAAGGAGTGGAGGTATGCACACAATCATCTAAGAGAACTGATTTTAGGTGATCCTTCACAAGGGATAAGAACTAGATCATTATTTAAAGATACATTTGATTATCTTGCTTTTGTTTCACAAATACAACCTAAAAATATAGAAGAAGCTAAAAAAGACTCAAATTGGAAGTTAGCCATGTAAGAAGAAATAAACCAATTTGAAAGAATAATGTATGGACTCTTGTAAACAGACCCCTTGATCATCCTATAATTGGCACAAAATGGATATTTAGGAACAAATTAGATGAACATGGAAATGTAATAAGAAATAAAGTTACACTAGTTACTAAGGGATATAATCAAAAAGAAGGGATTGACTTTGATGAAACATATGCTCCTTTAGCAATATTAGAGGCTATAAGATTGTTACTTGCTTTTACTTTTTGTATGAACTTCAAATTATTTCAAATGGATGTAAAGAGTGTCTTCTTAAATGATTATATCACTGAAAATATTTTTGTAGAATAACCATCTGATTTTGAAAATCACTTACTTCCTAACCATGTATACAAATTGAACAAAGTACTATATGGACTTAAACAAGCACCTAGAGCCTGGTATGAGAGATTAAGTAAATTTTTCTTATAAAATAAATTTATTAGAGAAAGTATGGACACTACACTATTTTTGAAAAAAAAATAATGACCTACTTGTAGTTCAAATTTATATGGATGATATCATATTCAAAGCTACTAATAAAATTTTTTGTCAAGAGTTTGCAAAGTTGATGCAGGATGAATTTGAAATGACCATGATGGGGGAGCCGAACTTCTTCCTTAGGCTTCAAATCAAATAATCAAAGGAAGGTATTTTCATTAGCCAAACAAAGTACATCAACAAAATGCTGAGGAAGTTTGGCATGAAAAATGTAAAGGAGATCGGCACACCAATGAGCCCCTCATGCAAACTCGATAAAGATGAAAATGGTAAGAATGTGAATGAAAAGCTCTACAAAGGTATGATAGGATCCCTACTCTATTTAACTATAAGTAGGCTGAATATATTATTTAGTTTTTGTATGTGTGCTAGATTTCAATTTAATTCTAAAGAATCTTATTTACTAGCTGTTAAAAGAATTTTTAGATATTTAATCTACATACATAACTTGGGACTATTCCATTCAAAACAATCCTCTATTGAATTGATAGGATACACTGATGCTGATTATGGTGGATGTAGAATAGATAGAAAAAGTACTAGTAGCACCTACCAATTTTTAGGATTAAACATGATTTTATGGTATAGCAAGAAGCAAAACTCTGTAGCATTGTCAACGATCGAGGCTGAATATATTGCTGCAGGGAGTTGCTATGCTCAAATACTATGGATCAAGCAACAGCTTGAAGATTTTGGAATTAAGCAAAATAATACACTCATTAGGTGTGATAACACTAGTACCATAAATTTGACTAAAAATTCTATTCAACATTCAAGAACTAAGCATATTGAGATTAGACATCACTTTATAAGAGATCATGTTCAAAATAATAATATTGTACTTGAATTTATTTCAACTGAAAATCAACTTGCTGATATTTTCATAAAATCTCTAAATAAAGATAGATTTTCTAAAATCTGAGGTGAATAGGGATATGTGATCCTCTCTAGATGTATTTTATCTTGTATTTATTGAATTACATTTTGTCTCCTTCTACCATCCTAAACATCCTTGTTTCAATCTTAAAAAGTCAAGAAAAATTTTGGCAGAAATCCTTTTTTTTCTTCTTCTGATTCTTCTCTTGTCTTTGAGACGTTTTGGTTTATACACGAGACCTCTCGACTATGATCCAAGACCTCTTTCTTCAAACATGAGAACTCTCTATTTTTTAAGATGTTTCATTTTCAAGATGAGACCTCTCAAATTTCATGGGGCCCTCCTTTTTAAGTGAACTTCCGAGAAGCCCTTATTCTCATTCATTCTTTTCATCCTTCGAGACCTCTCCCTCCAAACTCTCTCAAACTCCTATCAACTCCTCCAAACCTCTCAAATAACTATTCCATTGCCCATTTCGTCTGAATCCAAGGTCCCTATGGCTCCAAAAAGGAAAACCTCCATCGCTCAAAGACTGTCTGCTACTCCATCAATTGAAGCTAGGGCAAAACGACATTGATACTTCTTCCAAGCATCTCCATCCACTCCTTCTTCATGATCTCGACTATTCATTGCTACTAGGACTGTTCCTAATGAATGGAAGGTTGATATCAGATACCTAGACAAGGAAAACTTCCATATTGGATCATGGCTGAGGTAACACGGTTGGGAGATGCTTTGCTCTCTTGAGGCAAACATCTATCCGGACCTCATTAGAGAGTTCTTTGAGAATATAAACTTTGAGGGAGAGTCAGTTGTAGAATCTGTTGTAAAAGGAGTTCACATTACTTTAGATGAGAGGAAATTAGGACATCTACTGGAAGTTTCTAGGTCAGGGATATGCTAATAAAAGTGAAGCATTAAAATGTGTTTTGGAAAGAAAAAATATGGATGAGAATCAATAATTAGTTTCGAATCATCGTTTGGTGGAAATGAGATTGTTGCAATGCATTGTAAGTCACATAATTTTCTCAAAAGTCGGAAGGCATGACTGGGTAGGCAAAAAAGAACTGGCAGTCATGTATTACTTGATAATAGGGACACTAATAAATTTTTCATTTTTGATGCTTCAATAGTTGAAAGACACTGCAAATAAAAGCAAGGCCTGTCTGCCCTATGGAATGATTTTTACTCTGATTTTTAAGAAATTTCATGTTAATTTGGAAGGTGAAAATTTTAAAAAATTAGCACACACTGACTACATAAATGAAGGGACTTTTCATAGGATGATGTTTGTGAAGAAAGATGATAGGTGGGTAAGATTTGAGGAAGAAACTATTATAAGAAATGAGCCTGAAGAGCACAAGCCCCCACCTCCTCCATCCTCTTCCTCTACAGCTGGACCATCCTTCATGACACCAGGATCTCCACACACACCGCAAGTGCCTCCAAGTCAATTTCTTAGCCCATCCTCTAATTTTGATCAAGGCAGTTTTGTTGAAAGGATTGTAGAGCAGGTTGTTGAAAAGATGTCTGAAAGATTCAATAATCTTCTCTTCAGATTGAGGCATTAACTGTTGGTTAGCATTGAAGAACAAAGAATCTCTTTTGAGGGACAGACTGAAATGCTCAGCCAACAAGTTAGTAGTTTATTTCAAAGACTTTAAATCCTAAAGAAAGAACAACATAGATCGTCAGCTCAGATAGAGCTTTTGCTAAATGAGACCGCTAGGATTTCAAGTAGATTGGAGGAAAACTGATAGATTGCGATACCATCATTAAAATATTATAATTATCAGTTTAATTCTGACTTTTTTTCTAAAATAATTTAAAGTGCATAAATAATAGCAAGTCGGATCAAATCCACAGGAAGGCAGTGATTTTATTTTGAAATCTTTAATTTTTTTATGAAAAAAAGGAAAAAAATTTAAATTTAAATTAAAATTAAAAAATAAATTTATAGAATTTAAATGATGCAGAAAAATTAAATTTTGGTACTAAGATCTACTATTTAGATCTTAGCATCTACTTACAAAGAAATTAAAGAATAATTAAAATAAAGCAGTAGAATTTAAAGGGCAAGAAATTAAAGAACATAATTTAAAAGAGCAATAAACTAAATTTTATATTAAAATTAAAATTTAGAATTCAAATATAAGAATTTAAAAGAAAAGAGAAAAAATAAAAATAAAAAAAATTCTTAATCTTCTGATCAGAAGTGATGTGGAGATGACGTAGAAGTCTGGCCCTTCTTATCGACACCGTCTGCCTTGAAGCAACCTTCAGCCAAAGCTTGACTTCCATCCTTTACTATGGCTTTTCCTAGATTAGATGTCTCAACTCTAGGGTCTTGGCTGGAGACTTTGTTATCAAGTAATGTTAGACTAAATACTTGGTATAGATCCATATTTATCGAAGAAAACAATGGAAAATCATTAGATTAGAGGTTGTGTGAAGTCCCTATGTGTTCTGGCCGTCAGATGGCAATTCAAGGCTTCAAAAGTTACCAAAGACGGACATCAATAAGCTCAGATCAAGTCAAAATAGATTCTGGCTATCAAGTCACACCTGATGGAGATTTTTCAACCGTTGGATCATGTCTAGGTGTTTGGATTGCCATCGAGAGTTATTTCGGCCATTGGATCGTGCTTGGAGTGAGCACTACCATCGGATCATCGCCTGGCATGAGCTGGAAACCGAATCAAGCATGGAAAAAGTCATAGCCATCCAATCTTGATCAAGATCTACTGCTACCATCCGATCGTATCATTACTATAGCTATGGACTGCATGGACTGAGTGCACCATAAGCCGCAACCAATCAACACCGATCTTGGCCTGTGAAATTACAAAACTACCCCTATATGCCGCAATGAATTTTCTATAGACCTTTTAAGAATCTTGGTTTGTCGTGCGGTGGCCTACGATTGACTGCTTCCTACTGAGCTGGCAGTTTGTGGCCGATTTCATGGACCGGCCGCTGGTTCACTATGCACCAATGGGCCTAGTTTGATGGGTCATCTTCTCTGCTAGGTCGGCTAGTTGGCTGAGCCTGGATGCATTGGATTAGTGGCTTGGCTGGGCGCGCCAGCTTTATTGGTTGAGCTGGATTTTTATTTTTATTTTTATTTTTTAAAACTTAATATCGAATTCATTTTAAATCAATTTTTTTAAAATTTATTTTATTATGATCAAAAAATTAAGCTCTTTTTATTGATAATAATATTTTTTATTTTTATTTTTAATTATTTTTTTAAAATTTTATTTTTAAAATTTATTATTATTATTTATTATTTATTATTATTTTATTTATTTTATTATTATTATTTAATTTTATTATTTTTAAAATAATAATATAAATTAATTAATAAATTAATATTTTTATTAGCAAATTTATGATACTTATCACACCTCCTAACTTACTCATTGCTAGTCCCTTAGCAATGCAATATTAGTCTTGATTAATTACCATGTCATTGAGATCCTCCTTCACAAAAATAGCTTTAGAATTGAAGGTCAAATGTTTAGCCAGTATCACTAAGTATTGAATTTCAGAAGCAAATTTTATGGTCAAGTTAATTAGAAACTTCTTTAGAATTTATTTAAAAATCTTCAATACTTGTGTTTGTGAAGTCTAACTTAGTATTTGGGTGTTAATTTAAAGGATAAATGTATCTTTTATTATCACCTATTTTGGTTAATTTTCTATACACTCTTAAGATAAATGCATGAATTAAGGTAGCTTTCATACTATCTTTTTTCTCTTTCTCTCTTTTTTTATTTAAATGTGCTGAGCATCCTGGACTTTCCTCCATTATTTGACATGAATCTTCACACTTGACTTAGGTGCAGAGATCCAGTTACCAAGCTTAGGGCAATCCACACATACTCTATTTTTTACATTTTTTATTTTAGATAGGTAGCTCTTTCCTTAAATTTAAATTTTTTTAATTGGGATATATATTAATTATCAATTTTTAATGATAATTGAATTCTCAGTTGGCCTTATAATCAATACTTACTTTATCTCGTTAGTATGCATGTGCAATTTGAAGTACTGATAGCCTTTAAATGACCTAAGTAGGCTACTAAAAGTCTGACCAACTAATCTACTTCCTATTTGCTACAGTCATTAGCAAATATTTTCTAACTTTATTATTTTTTCTAGTCTATTTTGCTCAAGATTTTCTTTCCTAAAATATAGTTTATTCAAAAGAACCCTTTTTTTATTTTATTATTTTATTTATTTATTTATTATATATTTTTTAATTTTATTTATTTTTTAAAATTAATTTTATTTTTCTATTTTCCAACTTAATCAATATTGTCCTTAATGGAGAAGAAAAAATAGAAGGATGCAATAAAAATTTTATTATTTTTTTGGTTCATGAAGCTTTGATTCTCCTCCAGCCTAACCACTTAATCTAAAAAAAATAAATTAAAAATAAATTAAATGCAAGAAATGTTGGGTTGCCTTCCAACAAGCGCTAAGTTTATCATCTTCAGTCAGACATAATGTAGCTCAATTCATTATGGGTCTATTAATATTGTTTGGTCAATGATTCGGTTTAATGATATTCCTTCAATATATGGTTTAAGCCTTTGACCATTTACCTTAAAGAAATTTTTAAATCTAGGATCATAGAGTTTAATTACATCATGTGAGAATACTTGATTGACTATATAAGATCCATTTCATCTAAATTTTAACTTTCTAAGAAATAATCGAAGCCTTAAATTAAACAACCAGACTTGTTGATTTGGCTCAAAGGTTTTTCTTGAAATGTGTTTATCATGAAAAGCTTTCATGTTCCCTTTGTAGATTTTTGAATTTTTATAAGCTCCTCACCTTAATTCATCTAATTCACTTAATTGTAACATCCAGTTAGAACCAACTTGATTTAGATTAAAATTTAATTGCTTTATTGTTCAATATGCTTTATGTTCAAATTCTACCGGAAGGTGACATGCTTTTTCATAGATCAATCTATAGGGAGACATTCCAATAGAAATTTTATAAGCTGTCCTATAGGTCCATAATGTATCATCTAATCGATCGGACCAATCTTTTTAATTGGGTCTAATAGTCTTTTGTAAGATATTCTTAATCTCCCTATTAGATACTTCTACTTGGCCACTTATTTGCGGATGGTATGGTGCAACTATCTTATGTGTCACCCCATATTTTCGTAATAGCATTCGATACTAGTAGTTTGTAAAGTGGGTACCTCCATTGCTAATGATAGCACGTGAAAATCTGAATCTAGAGAAGATATTCTTTTGAATAAATTTCAACACTACTTTATGATCATTGGTTCATGTTGCCATTGCTTCAATCCATTTAGAAATATAATAATGGCCACCAAAACATATTCAAAACCCTTGGATGGTGGAAAAGGTCCCATAAAATCAATTCTCCAAACATAAAAAATTTCAACTACCAAGATGAGATTCAAAGGCATCATATCATTTTTTAAAATATTTCCTAAGGCTTGACACTTAAGACATTTTTGACTAAAAATATAGGCATCCTTAAACAATGTAGGTCAGTAAAATCTACTTTATAATACTTTGGCCGTAGTTTTTCTTCCAAAAAAATGTCCTCCGCAAGCAAGAGTATTCAGACTCAAGAATACATCTACGAATGATCTAATCGGCATAAATTCTAAAAAGTTCAGGATCTTTCCAAAAATAGTATGTAATCAGAGCAAAAATTCAATTCTTCTCATTTTTAGACCAGCCATTAGAAATTTATCCTATTACTAAGTAATTGACAATATCAGCAAACCAAGGGGCCTTTGCATGTGAAACTACTAATAATTGCTCATCTGAAAAAGATTATCTGATTGATGCAGGTTCAGTATCTTTAACTAGGATCCTAGATAGATGGTCTGCTATAACATTTTCATATCCCTTCTTATCTCAAATTTCTATATCAAATTCTTGTAGCAATAAAATTCATCTAATCAATCATGGTTTAGTATCTTTCTTTGAGAGCATGTATTTCAAAGCTGAATGATCTGAATATTGATGGGATTGGTGTACAGGACAGAAGCATGGATTTCAAAGTAAAAATATGAAATCATATAAACCAAACCCGA
Source organism: Cocos nucifera (assembly GCA_006176705.1). Taxonomy (NCBI): domain Eukaryota; kingdom Viridiplantae; phylum Streptophyta; class Magnoliopsida; order Arecales; family Arecaceae; genus Cocos; species Cocos nucifera. The sequence continues at coordinate 288,936 of QRFJ01004820.1, forward strand.
ACCCTAGGACCACCTTATTAGCAATTAAATCATATAACATGCATTTGTAATATAAAAAAAAGTATTAGAACATACCTCTTATTGCTAAATCCTAAATTGACCCTAATCGTCGGTAGCAGTCCATCAGGGTTTCCACCAGGTGCCCACATGTTCACCCTCCAATATTGATCCACATAGAGACTTGATCAAGATACCAGCAACTCTAATTTATATAATTAGAGTTCTAATAATAAGAACTTTAATTAAAAGGGCAAGACCTTCTTTAGCCTTTATGTCACCTTCCTTGCCTCTCCTTATCTATCTTTCTTTTTCTTTGTCTTCTTAATTTTTCTTCCTAATCTCTTAGTTTTAAGATGACTTCTTGTCCTTATAAGGATAAGATCTAGATAAGAGAAGGGAAGAAAGAAAATTGGATAAAAAGAAACTCTTGTAAGAAAGAAAGAAAGATAATTTTCACATCTTCGAACTCTTGGTGTGCACCCCTATTTATAATGTACGTAGGGGTGCCAACTAAATTTATCGCACCCTTTTAAAAAAAAATCTCATGTCCCTTCAGCCAATCTCATGCCTCATCAATAAATAACGAGATGTAGACTTAGTCCAAGAGGTGCCTTAAAGCAGAATGACTCTTGGACTAATTCTATGTAAGTTATTTATGAAGAGTCGCAATATTTCATCATTGGCGCCATCCTTTTCATCCATTAGATTAGATAAAAGGGCCATCCAATGGCTCTAAAAAAGGATGCCCATTCAGCAAGAAGGCATGGAGATGATCTTTGAATAGTCAAAGTCCCAACTTTGACTTGGTCCAAGAGGCGTCAAGAAGGAGTGGGCGGCATGGAGTCCTGGGCGGCAAAGAGTCTTGGGCGATAAAAAATCCTGGGCGACAAAAATTAAAAATAAAATGGAGTTTTTAACTTGTAGAAGGACTCTTTATTGCCCCATATCAGATGTCCACACTTATTCAAATTTTTTATGCAACATAACAAATGGGAAAAGTCAAAGAAGGTAGGCGCCAACTAATTCCATGCGCTAAAAATTTTTTGCACATGAAAGACTTCCCATGCGCAAGAGAGAGACTCTCTGGCACATGAGATTTAGGTATGTGGCACCCCAACTGAAGTCCAATCAGTCTAGGTTAATCCAATTCAAGATCAAATCCTATTTGGCTCAAATCGGATCTTAATTAGCCCAAATCGAAAGTCGATTCGAATCCAATTCGAAACTAGGTGCTAGGGTTTGCTACATATGCTAGCATGTTCATCTTGCAAACATGATCTAATCCAATTAGACCCTTAATCAACTCTCTTTGTGTATGACCTATTGGGTTCCACATCTAACCAACAGTGAGTCTGGGTGTGATTTGACCTAATCTAGTTAGAACTCAACCAAACCGATTTAGGTCAAAACTAGCCAACCCAATTTGACTTAATTTAGAACACTTTCTAATTTAATGATCGAATTAAAATTTTAATTTGATTGAACCCACAAGATATATTGATGTCTAGCAACATATCGTGACTTTTTAGAAGATGTGAAATTTTAATGGAAATACCAAAAATATCCTTCAGTAAAAATTATCATGCAACTAGATCCTTCGATCTCCCTGCATCCTGAATATGACTCTGGGTATGGAAATATGTCAATCCCAATATCATATTCATTTCTCTTTCAATCTTATGATGATGATTCATTTAATAAAATATTAGAAACCATTTCTAATTTTCATCATGCTTTGATCAAAGTCTTCCTAAATCATCATTTGTTTGAAGTAGGTAGGATGCTATTTCCTCTTACTAGGAGAGATTGAGTTCATGTTAACCTACTCACAACCTTCATATATATAATCTACCATATCCAGATCATCCCATACATAACTGAGTCATGAATGAGTATGAACCAAAATATGAATTTATATATATAAGATTCTATGGTAGTTTCAGATCAAAAGATTACATACACAAATTCCACTATGAGAACCATCTATTGACATGTAGATAAGACTCTATTAGATATTCTCGATTTGGATCAATTCAGTGAACTTATTTTCTAATGAGCATCCACATTTTTGTATTAGTGTTATACATAAGTCATTATGAGATCAATCATCCTCTCAATCGAGCATACAAAGAATGTGCTAGTCTTACCGAAAAATATTGATCCCTAACTCAATGTCCCATCGACTAAGAATATTTAAATTAAGATTTTAAGATTTTAGGTCTCACTAGTATGATCTCATCATAATCCTAAAATCATAGTCATAATTTATAGGGTTCATCATAATCTTAAATAAATAATAAGATACTGCATATGATGAAATAAATATCTTTATTTATTTATTAAAAATGTCATTACATAAGTTTGGAAGACAAAGAATAGTCTAAAAAATTAATTGGCTCGAGGGCATATTCCTTTCAAATATACCATGATTTTTTATCCTAACAGATATGATCTAAATTATTTTTGGACAAATACTACAGCTAGTAACTCTTTTTCAGTTGTAGTATAATTCATTTATGCTTCATTAAGAGTTCTACTTGCATAATAGATCACTATGAGATATTTGTTTACCCTTTAGCCCAGGACAGCTCCTATGGCAAAGTTTGAAGCATCACACAAGATTTCAAAAGGTAGTGACCAGTTTGGAAGTTGAATGATCGGGCCTTTGGTCACAGCTTCTCTCAAGAATTCATAGGCTTTAAGACACTCTTCATCAAAGTTAAAAGGGACATCCTTAGCGAGTAGATTACATAGAGGTCGAGAAATCTTAGAAAAGTCTTTGATGAAGTGATGATAGAACCTACATGGCTAAGAAAAGATTGAATTTGTTTGATAGAAGTGGGTGAAGGTAGTTTAAAAATTAAGTCAACTTTTGCTTTATCAACCTCTATCCCTCTCTTAGATGCTATATGTTGTTGTGGTATCAACTCGCTCTGATACCAAACTGTAGGAATATCAGCTACTTTGATACCGCTTGTTAAGGATCTAGTACCAAATTATTACGATAGAAAGATGAAAGAAATAACATAAGAAAATAATTAAATACGTGGATCAGCCTAAAAGCTCACCTCCACGAGGCATGCAAAACTTCACTATGAAAGAAAAAAACTAATACAAGAGGAGAACACCCACTCTCAACTCACCATACATAAATCTCTCTCAACTAGAAGCTACCCTCATAAAAGCCCTCTCAAAATCCTAAGAAGACCCATAAAAGCTATAAGATGCTCTACCCTCACAACCTCCTCATTGGATGCTATGCATCTATTGCTTCTTTCTCTCATGGGCTGCACGTACTCGATGCTCCATCAAGCTCCTTTCAATGACTGTCTAAGCCTCTCTATGAGCTTCTCACACCACATGTGCTATCTTTTTCTGCTCCACAACACCTCAGCCCTTTAAATAGGATGAGAATTCTTTTTTCAGTAGTTTATAGGAGGAGTCCTAACAGGGCTCATTCTTCTAATATGAGTCGAACATATTCTTGATGGAGTCTTGAAATATTTTTCGATCTTCATATCATGATCATAATCCTTCATGGCCATTGGATCCTATGGTCCACGCGCAACTTTTGTAGACCCCTTGGATTAATCAAAATCTAAGTCCAAATAGAAAAAAATCCCATCGTATTCTATTCACCTCCGTCGAGTCGGCTCGGTCAGGGGTCGAGTTGGCTCGACTACATCTCGTCCGAACTTCTGCTGTCTGTCTGCCTAAGAGAGCCAGCTCAAACCACCAACTCAGTCAGGGGTTGAGTTGGCTCGACTGCATCTCACTCGGACTCCTATTATCTGTCTGTCTGAGAGGCCGGCTTGATTGTGGTTCGAGCTGGCTCAATCTCAATCCAAGCCGACTTAACCGCATATCATAGCCAGCCTGACTACTATACTAAAAATTGATTCTTTTCTTGCTGTGGATCGAATTTAAGATGTCAAATCCTAACATATGTCTTAACACAATCCCTTCTTGAACTATGAAGTGGTTCTTTTTTCAACTTAAAACTAAATTAGCCTCAATACATCATTGCAAAATTTTCTTCAAATTATTGAGGCAACTCTCAAAAGATTCTCCAAAGATCAAAAAATCATCCATGAATATTTTGAAAAAATCCCTATCATGTTTGAAAATATTAATATCATGCACCTTTAAAAGATCGCAGGTGCATTATACAATCCAAAAGGCATTCTATGGAAAGAGAAAGTTCCACAGGGATAGGTGAAGGTGGTCTTTTTCTGATCTCCTGGGTAGATTGCTAGCTGATTATATCTTGAGTATCCATCTAGAAAATAAAAATATTGTTGGCCAGCTAGTCTCTCTAGGATTTGGTCAATAAAGAGTAATGAAAAGTGGTCTTTTTGAGTGGCTATATTGAGTTTTCTATAGTCTATACAGATACGTCACCCAACCAAAAGTCATGTTGGTATTAGATCCACATGGTCAGTGTGGACAACCGTGAGTCTAGATTTCTTTGGAACAACTTGTGTAGGACTCACCCAATGGCTGTCATAAATAGGATAAATAATACCCACATCTAACTATTTTATTACCTTTTTCTTGACTACTTCTTGCATATTTGGGTTGAGTCATCTTTACATTTCTCTAGTTAGTTTGGCATTATCTTCAGTATAAATATGGTGCATACATATTGATGGACTAATGCCTTTTAAATTGACGACAGTTCAACCTATGGCCTCCTTATATGTTTTTAAAACATCTACTATTTGATCTTTCTATTCAGGAGTTAGGTCAGAAGTAATAATCACTGGCAGGATTTTCTCTAATCCTAAAAATATATACTTAAGTGATTCGGGCAAAGGTTTTAGTTCAAGTTGTGGTGGGGCCTGAATTGAAGGATGTAATGGTTCAATTTTTTGCTTAAGTAAGGGCTCAATTTTCATCGACCAAGGTAATGTATGTGATGGATGAGGTGAATCAAGCAGGGCATTCACCTTTTGATCTAGAATTTCTTTGACAAGCTTATTTAGAAGATCATTCTTGAGTAAATCTAAGGAGGGATCAGATTCAACTATCTCATCTATCTGATCAATTACAAAGTAGTCTTCCTCCTCTTGAGTATGCTTAGAGGCATTAAAAATATTTATTCTTATCTTTTGATCCTCAAAAAAAATGTCTATAGCTCCTGTCTTATAATTGGTATTGGCATTGGCAGTTGCTAGGAATGGACGATCTAGAATTATGGGATTTTGGTTCAGCTCTCAGGATGGTTCCATATCAAGTATGAGAAAGTCTACTGAAAAATAATATTTATCTACTCTAACTAAAATATCCTTAATTAGACCACGTCGTATTTTTATAGATCTATCAGCTAGTTGCAAAATAATCGATGTCGGTTTAAGTTCTCCTATCCCAAATTTTTCATAAACCGAGGTTGGAAGTAGGTTCACACTAGCACCTAAGTCTAATAATGCTTGGTTAAAGATTATGCCTCCTATAACATATAAAATTAATGGAGGACCAAGGTTTTTCATTTTCTAAGGTAGTTGGTCTAACAAGACTGCACTTACATCCTCAGATAACATAATTCTTTTAGTTCGTGGCTCATGCTTTTGAGTATAAAGTTATTTGAGAAATTTAGCGTAAGCTGGGACATGCTGAATTGCATCGAGGAGGGATAAATTAATATGCACTTATTTAAATAGTTTCATTAACTCCTCGTTACGTATTTCTTGCTTTTTATGGGAAGAGCCTACTTCTAAGGCTTGAGAAAATGGGGCTTTAGGTTTATATGTCTCAGATAACTCATCTATTCTTCTATTTTCTTTATCGATCTCATTAGAATCAGTATCAGTAATAGTTCTAGACTCAGGTTCCTTTATGTGGTTAGCTTTAGTACTAACCTCTTCTTTTGAATATTCTTCTTAGCTAGCATCAGTACTAACCTCTATCATTTGATCCTAGTATGGGTCTTTAAGAATCCTGCCACTTTAAAGTTCAGAAATTGCTTTGGCATTCTTTAATTGGGGACTCTTAAATGGAATGATGGGTTGATGACTAAATCCAGATGGTTGGTGGACATTAGGTGGGTTGGTTTTAGGATTGGCAATCGATTGGCTTGGTAACTGACCTGGTTCTCTCCTCATACTAGACTTAGCTAATTAACCTATTTGAGCTTCTAGCCTAGTGATGGATTGTTGTTGAGATAGGATTAATTATTGCAGCTGGTTAAATCGATCGTCAGCTATACTAGTTTGTTGAGGAGGTGGGTATGAGGGCTAATTATAATGTGATGGTTGGAAAGGTTGACTAGGCTGACCTCTGTTATAGGCATAGTTATGGTATTAGAGTCTATTCTGATAATTTTGCACTAGTGGAGTTTGGGTCTGATCTTGAGTCTGTTGTGATTTCCAACAAGGATGGTTTCTCTAGTCTGGGTTATATGTGTTTGAAAATGGGTCATTGATCAGTTTGGAGTAATCTTGAGCAACTTGAACTTGTTCTTAGATGAAGAATAAAAATTATGCAGCTATGGGACATTCACTCACACTATGGATTGGGCTAGCACTAATAGAACAAATCTCCTGATAATTGAAAGGTGGTGTGTATTGTACAGGAGATTATTGACCTAGATTTAAGAATTGGTCTAATTTTTGGGCAAGAAGGTCGACTTTATTTACTAGGTTCATGTCAGCCTTAGAACTTAATTTTGAATGTTTGATTTCATACTTTCCTACCCATTTTTTATGAGAAATTAATCTTTTATAAGAGGATAATGAAGCATGGTTAATCGAATTTTCACATAGGGTTTCAAACAAGGTATAAGCTTCATCCTCACTTTTACTCATAATTGCACCTCCACAGAATGCATCTACCATTTGTTTGTATTATTCTCCTAAACCTTCATAAAAAGCTTCGATAATTTGCAACTTAGATGGACCATGGTGTGGATATTTTCTAAGAAGTTTCTTAAGTCTTTTTCATTGAAAACCCTTTTCGCTCAATGTGCTAATAATATTGCACGATTATCAAAATGATTAGCTGTCCCTCGATTTACGAGCAATCATTAATGCCAAAAGAAAAGTAGCTGCCAAATCGAAGTTCAAGATAATTGATGAAGACTCTCATCATTCAAAATGCCGAACTATGTAGCAAGCCATGTGTCTCCATTACTTTGAAGTCGAGAGTGGGGGGCAATTGTTGGATATATTGACTCGACAGATCGATTTGGCATCCAAATGATGAATCATAAGTTGGCCTCACCGATCGATGATTGGCACTATCGACTGAATGACAAATGGATTGCCGATTGATGACAAACCATGAGTTGAGCAAACCCCACAATGATCGATCATTTGTCGACCTACCGGATGACAGTCGGCCTCCTTCAACTAGCAGTTAATCGACTTATTGATTGATGATCGATCTTCTACCGATCATCACTCAATTCATCAACTTTTGACTATCGATCTCTCGATCAATGATTAGTTGGTGTCTCCTGATCTATTCTATAAACCAAATGATTCCAAGAACAGGCAATCACTGACTAATCAAAATATCAGTCAGATGCCAATATATGATTGGATTAATCGATATACAGTTGGCATGACCTACGTTCTCAATGCAAAATACACGTAATGGCTTCCCCACGATCACGTAGTAAGCATTAACTGGTCCCTTAATGCCAAAATAAGTGGGACCCCATGATTTATGATCGTTACAGATGGTTACTACTACATCCACCTATAAAAAAAGGGTAAATCGAGACTTTGGTGAGGAGATTCTGGGCTGAAACTCTATCTAATTCTATTTTGATTATCCTGTTCACCAATTCTCCACTGACTTAGACATCGGAGGATTCCTATCAAAAAATATTTTGATCAGTATGGACTTTTTTTAGATAATCTCTTCAGGCAATGGACGCATCAGAGGATTGATCGCAATAATCACTAACATACTCTTAAACTTAACACTATCACTGAGAAAGAGATATTTTTAATCACAATACACAAAAAGTCTTTATGACTTGAGGATGTTATTAAGCCTTATGTATAATTTGTATAGTTTTAATATTGTCAATTGATGATGTCTAATAAGAGACTATATATAAATATGTTGAACTATATAATGAATGCATGAAGACTTGTAGTCATCCAATAGGGGATCTATCATTCTTATGGTGGGAAAGAATATTTTAGATCGTGTCTCTTATATATTGTACAAAAAATCTAACCGATCAATTTGAAAAACTATTTTATATTTTATCTATATGATATATATATATGATATATATTTCTAAATTGAAGCTTTTTAAATTATTTTAATTATCCATATAAAGAGACATATATATAAGTTGAGGTTATAGTGTCATTGGTGATTTAATCATATTAGCTTATATGGAATATTAGTTGATAGAGGGACTAATATGTGAGAAATTGTGAAAGGGGTCTCATAAATAAATCTCTAATACTTTGGGTGAAATTGTAATTTGTTGATGGGCATAGTTACAATTATTAAATTAGTGGAAACTAATTTACTAAAGAAAGAGCTTGTAAAAGGGTCCCATGCTATATATTTTTACCTTAGCCTATATACATGAGATCAGACGTTAGAATTTCATGTCATCATGAGCTCGCTAAATATTTGGAGGTTTTAAGAATTCTAGGACTTCAATATACCATGATGACCTCACTAAATATTTAGGAGGTTTTGGAATTCTAAAAGTAATTTAAGAATTCCATGACCTTACTAAACATCTAAAAATTTTAAAAAGCCTTTGAAATGTTAGAATTTGAAGTCTCGAATTCGACTCACAGCAAGAGAAGAATCAATATCAGCAAGCAGCTAGGCTGGATCAGATATGAGATCGAGCTGGCTTGGGCTGAGATCGAGTCGGTTCGAACTACGATCGAGTCGGTTCGAACGGTTTGAACTACAAGATCGAGCCGACCCTCTCAGACAGACAGAAAGTAGATATTTAGATGAGATGCAGTTATTCGAGCATTGATAGAGCTAGCTCGACATAGGTGAATAGAACAGGATAGAGTTTTTCGTTTGAACTCAAATTATGATTAATCCAAGGGATCTACAAAAGTTATATATAGACCATAGGATCTAGCGGCCAAGAAGGACTGCAGTCATGATCTGAAGATTGAAAAATATTTTAAGACTCCATCAAAATTTTGTTCGACACATATTAGCAGATAGAGCCCTGTTAGGACTCTTGTGAACTACTGAGAAGAGAATTCTCATCCTATTTAAAGGCTTGAGATGCTATGGAATAGTGTATGGAACATGTGGTAAGGTGTGGCATGCAGAGAGACTTAGGCAACCTCTAAGAGGAGTTTGATAGAGTGTCGAGTATGTGCAGTCCATGAGAAAAAGAGAAGTAACAGGTGCATAGCATCCGGTATTGAGGCTCTAAGGGCAGAGCATCTTATAGTTTCTGAGGGTCTCTTTGAAATTCTGAGAGAGCTTTTATGAGGATAGCTTCTAGTTGAGAGAGATTTGTATACAGAGAGTTGTGATTGGGTGTTCTCCTTTTGTACTTATTTTTCTCTTTCATATTAGAGCTTTGCATGTCCCATGAAAATAAGTCTTTAGACTGATTCATATACTTGATTGTTCTTATTTTATTTTATTTTTTCTATCATAATAATCGGGTACTAGATCCTCAACAAGTGGTATCAAAGGAGTTGATATCATCAACACTTGGTATTAGAGCTAGGTTGGTGCTGGAGCGTAGATTGTAGCAGTGGTGTTAAAGATTGAAGAATATGAAGAAGGCAAGCATAATTAAGGTGGAGATCAACATATTTGATGGAAAGGATAATTTTTTCTTATAGCAAGCAAGAGTAAAAGATGTCCTCATTCAATAGGATTTGATCGATGCTTTCTTGTACGAGAAGATGCCAGCCACTATGGAGGTGAAGGATTGGATGCAGATCTTGATGCAGGTGGTGAGCACGATCTATTTGTATCTAGTAGATGATGTTGTGATCCATGTACTTAGTAAGACTTTTCAGATAGCACTATGGTCGAAGCTCGAAGAGTTGTACATGGCAAAATGACTCACCAACATGCTATTTCTTTGGAAATAGTTTTACCAGCTGTGGATGGACAAAGGTCAGAGCATGCAGGAGCATTATTCAACTTTTAGAAGATTCTCACCGACATCCTTAATATTGGCAAAAATATTGAGGAGAAGATCAGGGCATTAGTCTTAGTAGCATCGCTTTTTCTTTCATATAAGTCTTTGGTGACTGCTCTTCTTGTAGATAAGAGTACCATCAAGATGGATAAAGTCACTGCAATGATTCTTCAAAATGAGATTCTCAAAAGAGAATCTAGCTTTGAGCTCAGATGGTGGCAGCTTAGCTTTGACGATTTTTAGAGGAGCAAGAGGCAGTAGACAGAGTGGTAAAGAATCACAAGAAGGAAGATCCAGGCCTAGGATAAGGGATCATAGTAATGATCAGATGCTATCAGTGCGACAAGTTGGGACATCGAGTCAGGGAATTGCCCATAACTCAAAGATCAAATGAGGCCTACTATAGCGATGGCCAGTAGCGATATAGAAGGTAGTGATGATATCCTTCTGGTTACTGATGAAGTATCTACTTCTTTCTTTCAGTGGATTATAAATTTTACTTATTTTCATCATATATGTTACAGAGAAGAGATGTTAACATCCTAGAGATCAATGAGGGTACTGTGTTCCTACCAGATGGATCAAGCTGTGAGATCAAGGACAGCGAGATGGTCAGTATGAAGCTCCATGATGGAATAGTGAAGAAGTTGGATGAGGTCCGATACATACCCAGCTTTAAGAAGAATCTAATCACACTGAGTAGACTGAATTTGATCGACTTTAGATAGAAAGTTGATGGAAAAATTTTGAAGATCATGCACGATAGTAGGGTGGTGTTAAGAGAAAGAAAGTACGAAGGACATTATCTTATAGCAAGAAGCCCAGTACGAGGTGGACCTCCAGGTGGAGATGGATTGGGCACGAGATAAAAGATTCAGAAGGACGACATGTGACGTCGTAAGATGAAGTTTCTATTACCGTAGGAGGCTACCCCGAGCAGGTCTCAAGTTAGGAGGATCACAGCCATTGATGGA